>PNEQ01046798.1:0-34823 GCA_003012365.1 Medauroidea extradentata | reverse complement strand
ATGTAATTGCAATCGTTGCAGAATGTTTTATTTTTCCTCTCCTTGCAACAGCTGTCCCACACACCCATGCACTACAGTTACTAGAGGTAGTATTATCTCGCCTATCTTTGCACTTCCTCTATCTATCCATCTGTACTCTTTCTCTGTGGCTGTCATCTTTCTTGCTAGATTCATCTCTCAAAAATGGGTTAGCTGTTTCATTTTCTGCTTTGTAAAACGCCTATACAATATGTTGATTTTTGTCATCATATTGCATAGCTCCAGTCCCAAGCCTGGAGAGCTGCTATCAAGTTTGTGTAACAGCAATCTTGTGTGCGGTAAAGCTTGAGGGCATTGCACTGACATTATCAACACCAAATACTGTGTAAGAATGAAAAAAATGTTTAATAAAATATACTTTAAAACATAAAATAATAAGACAATACATACTCGAAGTCTAGCAGATGATGCGCGGGGAAAAATTCCAAGTTAACAAATGACTACCGAATGAGTTAACAATATGGACGACAAGATGGATTATGTGACACAAAAACAAAATGACGGACGTAATCTAAATGGTGGCATCGTCTGTAGGTGCCGAGAGAGAGAGAGGAGAGAGAGGAGAGAGAGAGGAGAGAGACTGATGATGTGGAAAGAGGGCATCTTCTGTTGGTGTCGAGAGAGAGAGGAGAGAGAAAGAGAGAGGAGAGAGAAAGAGAGAGGAGAGAGAGATACTGATAACTTGTAAAGAGGGCGTCGTCTGTCGGTGCCGAGAGAGAGAGACTGATGACATGGAAAGAGGGTGCCATCCGTCGGTGCCGAGAGAGAGGATGCCGTCTGTCAGTGCCATGCTAGAAGGAATGACAGAGCGGGAAAAACATGGAAGCCAAAGGATTATACTCGAAGGAATGAGAGAGCACGAAGTACTGGAATGATAGAGCAGGATAAAAATTAACAGAATGATAGAGCAGGAGAAAATGAAAGAGCAGAAAAAAGACCTAGATTATTCTCGAAGGAATGAGAGAGCACGAAATAATGGAATGATAGAGCAGGAGAAAATGAAATACAAGATGGCCAACAAAACAGACGACAAAATGGCTGACAATTCAAGATGGCAGACAATATGGCGGCCAAGATGGCGGCCGAGGCACCGAGCACCGACGCCACGCGCCACCAAAACGAACCCCCTATTCCCTACTACTGTTGCATCATCCAAGATGGTGGACAGATACGTCATGGCCGCCATGTTGACTGTGTCATCAGCGGCTCCTCGGCTCCTCAGTCCCCAGCCCCTGTCCCAGTTTCCCCATTTTCCTACCACTGTAAAGCCCCATTACATAACAGTGAGAGATCTGTCATTGTGAAGTTAACACATCAGTTATAATGTCTTCTTAGGTCTACATTTAATTAAATTATTTACTGCAAGTAGAACTTATCGAAGATTAGACCTTGAATACATATACACGACTCATGTATAGTCTTCTAGAAAAGTGGGTATGCGAAGCATTGTTTATATTTTGTATTATATATGTATATACATAAATCTGTGTTACAGACACTAAAATATGTATTATATAGTATACATACATATCCAAATTTTTAGTTTTTTAACAAGCGTGAATTAATTGCAAGTAAAGAACCACATTTGTTATTGACTCATGTAGCGGAAGGGTAATACATCAATGAAATATATAATATTTACTTTTCACAGTCAAACAACGAGGCGATAAAAATAATTCAGTTGTACAATACAACTCTGAAATAGCTTATTGGCTGAAAATCAACGTATGTATCAACGGCAAATAGTTTGCTTAGGTCTGCCAGGTCGATGTTATCAATAGACGTGTCAAAAGAGCTTTAGGTTACAGTTTCACAGGGTAAAAAACTTATTCGCACCAAACATGTTCCAACAAAATTGATGGTTACACGCAATATGACATTTTTTTTTGTCCGTGACTTTTTTTTCACATTATTTTCATAAAACCGCCCCTTCTAACGTAAATACATTTGGCAATAATCAGTTTCTTGCCAGTGAAACAACACTTTTCCTCACTCCGTCCCATGTACATTACGATGCAACGATTGGCCGTGAATGCTTGGTAAGGTAATGTTGGGTTTCAACCGACTCTGAACGCTGTAAGCCATACCGTTTCGTGCGCCTGAAATAACCTTCAGAATACACTCATCATAAATCGAGAACCATCACTTACACTATTGTAAATTTTCTACAGTACCGCCCCTTCGGGTAACTCTCTACCACCAGCTTATTATTATTTTATTGAATCATTGCAGTCTTTTTAAGTCAGAGTTTTAAATGGGGTAAGGCTGCATTCGGAGCTTGTCGCCGTTCGCTCAGTGGCTGCCCACTTTGAAAGCTAAACCTAGACACGCCTAATGAGACAGGGCAGCCAATGAGTGACCGGCCACATGCCCCCAAATGTAACATTGCCACATTCAACAATACGGCTTTCTGATGAAAACTAACATGAATGACGGTTTGAAAAATCCCATCTCTCCAATACATTCTTTCTTATTAAAATGAGCTAAAATAAGGTACTTATTAAAACTGGGGGTTGAAAATCTCAGTTTTAAACAAAAATGTGTGGTAAATGTAACTCTTTAACGGTACAAAGTTACCCCAAATGACCATAGATGTGAACTGTTCTGCCTATGACGAAGCCAAACTGGTATTCACAAGATTAACTGAACGTTTAAGGCACTGCAACATTGGTGGAGAGTGTGCTAAATATTGTCTTTTTGTATTGACTCCTTTAATTTGAGAAAAAATCTCATATGCACAAGTCGTTGCAACTTTTGGTGCTCCAAAAAGAATCTGCAAATATTTCCATATTGCAAATATTTTAGAAAAACAGTACTTAGTAAACAAATGAACTGGAAATCACAAATCTAACATAGGACTCGGCTCGTTTACATCACTGGGGCATTTTACCCAAATAAAATTGTTCATGGCGAAATGTAATAAATGAGAAATCAACAAAAAAGCTAAAGTTGATCTCGACGTTCATGAACCACTGACCCTACTAGATATATTTATTAAGTAAAACTGCTTTTAAAGAACAAATACTGAAAAATACGTTTAACACATTTTACGAGAGTAACATAGCTAGGAACGCAGCCGAGGGCGGGACAAGTTGCGGGAGGATATGTTTGTTGTATTTTTCAAGTAATTGGTAAAATATTTGGAAAAATAATTATAAACATATTTTACTTCTTACTGACTTATATTTTCTTTGATTGTTCTGTTTACTACACATAAGTTAAAATAAACTTTTAAAACTACTTGTGCAGTGTTTGAAACTGCCAAGGAGATTAAATAAAAAAATAACAATTATTTCAATGAGCGCTATAAAATTACAACAACACTTTCCTTTATTGAATAACAGTCCCACACCAAAAAGTCGCATTCTCTGACGCAAACTTAAGAGGGCGTGGTGCATAATTTAACGCTAAAGCTTTAATCCATAACTGTAGGTTCCTTCAAGCCAATTTGCGAAAATAAAACTATAGCAATCCTAGACAACAGATTTAGCCAACGTTTTAAACAAAATTGTTTCCAATGTTACAAATTTCTGAGGTACAATCTCTGACACCGGAATCTCGTGCATTTAACTGCGGCGCAAGAGATCACGCGTAACGAATTAGTATTTCTGGATAAATATTTACTCATAAAGTGTGAAAATACCATAATGTAAGATTATCATTGAGTATTTTATCCATATTGGGTTCGAAAAAAGCGTAGGAATCAACTGATGTTTTCAGCGTTTATTTACCTACCATGCACTCTTAACAGAATCGGCTTGTGTGTTGGTTTTGTCATTACATCTGCCACTTGGTGTTCAGATACTACTTTCTTGACTGCAATCTCGTCTTCAGTGACCTATTCTCTCACAAAAAAATGTCTAGTCTTGATATGTGTCGTCCTGCGATGATACTTCAGGTTCTGTGCAAGTTTGGTTCCTACTTCATTGTCTACTTGCAAATCTGGAACTTGAGTGAGTTCTAAGATTCCGGAGAAAATGTGTTTCAGCCATGTCAGCTCTTTGCTGCTTCACTTGCTGCAACCACCTCTGCTTCTGTGGCAGACAGTGCTACAGATGCTTGCCTTTGACTCAACCAAGAAATGACTCCGCCAGCGTAGATACAAACAACTCCTGTTGTAGACCGCCCAGTTATCTCATCCCCTCCCAAGTCTGCATCGATGTAGCTCTCCAGGATCCCTCTCTTATAGTTTCTCTTACATGATGCCATATTCCATATTACCTTCAACGTACCTCAATATGCGTTTTACCAAAACTATATTCTTACGTTTTGGACTCTACAATGAACGGGATGCTACTCCAACTGCATAGGCGATGTCGGGCTTTGTTCCTGTCATGAGGTACATTAATGCACCAACTATCTGTCTATAAGGATATTTACTTTCATGTATAGACATGATGTTGTCTTTATTTACTTCCTTGACGGTGAATTCTCATTGATTATTGGTGTTACTACTGGTTAGCAGTCATTCCAAATCTGTCCAAGAACTCCCTAGTATATCTCTTCTGGCTGATTGTAATTGATCCATCTAATTGTTGAGGGATTTCAAGCCAATGAAAATATGATGCTCGCTTTTCTGTGACATTGAATTCACTTTGTAAAGATGTAATTAACTCATCTAATTCATTTGAATCTGTAGCAACTACTAGTCCATCATCAATGTACAGTGCTGTTAAAATCTTTTGGCCTCTATTTTCCCTTATATACAAACAGGGATCTGCGTGACTAACTTTAAAACCTTGCTTCATTAAATAACTACCAACTTTCTTGTTCCAACACCTTGGAAGCTGCTTCAATCCATAGAGACTCTTGTGTAAGTTTGAATACTCGCTCTGAGCCATTATTATATCCTTCGGGCTGTTTCATATATATATATATATATATATATATATATATATATATATATATATATATATATATCCTCTTCAAGTTCACCATAGAGGAATGCAGTCGAGACATCAAATTGTCCTAATTGTCCTAGATACATGCCTTCATTTTAAACAATACTCAGTAATGAGCGAGTAGTCCCTAATCTAGCCACTGGGCTAAATGTTTGATCATACTCATAACGTTTACGTTGAGAGCAGCTCTTGATTACAAGCCTTGCCTTGTACCGCTCCACTGAACCATTAGGATTTGTCTTGATTTTATAAACCAATTTGCAAGGTATAACATTCTTTCCATTTGGCAACATTTCAAGAGTCCGCATTTTGGTTTCTTCTAATGATTTCTTGTCGTTTTCCTTCGCTTCTTTTCACTATTTCATATGCATATGCGTTGCCTCTTTATAAGTAAATGGTTCATTTAATTCTGTTGAACCGTTGATTGCAGCCATCAGATAGTCATTCAGCCTCACAGGATGACTTATACTTGAACGATCTCTATGCTCCAGGCTTTAATATGGTATTTATAGTTTTGTTACTTCTTCTTTTATGTTATTGAAGTACTGGTCTTTTAATTTTCTTTCCCTACTTCTTCAGTATCTTAGCTAGGCTTTTCTTCTCTCAAATATTTTTCAGTTTCCCTTTCATTCTTCAATCCTTTAATTTTTCCTGTGGCAGTATTATAACAGCTTAATCGTTCTTCCTTAAAAACATCTCGTAATCTTGTCAGTTTGTTGTTATCTTTACACCACATTCTGTAACCATAATTTTCTTCATATCCAATCAGATTACCTTTCTCGGCTGTTTTATCCAATTTCCATCTCTGCTGCTTTGGAATATGAGCGTAGCACACAGACACAACAATCCTCATGTGGTCAATCTTGGGTTTCTTGTTCATCCGAAGCTCATATGGAGATTTACCATTCACACTCGAAGGTCCAGTCAGATTCAAAATGTATGCTGCAGTATTTATCGTTTCAACCCACAAACCTTGAGGCATTTCTTCATGTGCATGCATTATAGAACGAGCAGTCTCCACTAGGGTGTGGTTTTATCTTTCGCTGCAACCATTCTGTTCAAGAGTATAGGGCATTATCAGTCTTTGCTTAGTTCCGTGTCCTTTCAATACATTCTGCACAAGTGTATCATTGAATTCTCCCCCAATATCACTGAGAAATTCTTTAAAAACAATACCACATTCTTGTTTTTTTTTTTCAGAATCTGTTTCAGTTTATCTGCTACTTCAAACTTACACATCATAAAATAAATGTCTCTTAATCTGCTAAAATCATATTTAAAACCCACATTGTATCTAAAGCCAGAAATTTATTGTGAAATAGGACCACACATGCCTGAATGAATCAATTCGGCAGGAGCTGTAGCACGTTCACGTGAACCAAATGTAAGTCTGTATGTTTTCCTGTAAATACGTCTTTCACAAACTTCACTGTCTAGTTCAAATTTCAAACCTATTTCATCAAAAAAATTTTTTTACATATGTCTTGCTCTGATAGCCCAGTCTTTCATGATAAAGTTGTAGCAAATTTTCTTCAGATACAGCAACATTTGTTTCGTTTGCATGAACCCTTCCATAAGTATTTTTAAAAATTCACCCGGTCTATTTATAGTCCCAACTCTTTTCATTTTCCCATTGATTCGATAAAAAACATTTCTCCATATTCAAATTAAACTCACTATCTGCATTTCTATCTTGTACAGCTAAAACTGAAAATAAATTTTTACTTAAGTTTGGAATGCACCATACATCACATAGTTGTAATTTTTCTCTGGGGCCATTGACATAAGCTTCTATTATAACTCTGTCTTTTCCTACAGCTTTAACCGAGTGTCCATCTGATGTTTTGATACTTTGTGGGAAATAAAATTTTTTTAAAACTTGTAAATATTTCTTTCTGGTATGTGGTATGATTAGTGGCTCAATGATCCACATACCTGTTACATTTGTCACTGTCGCTTAAATGTGTAGAGACTGTTGCAGTCATAATAGACATATATCCCAGTGCTATTTATATTAGACTGAAGTTTAGGTTTTGGTGGTCTACCATTGCTATCCACTTTGGACATGTACGAATTATGTGGCCAACTTTTTTTACAGTAATAGCAAGTAATATGATATGTACCTCGTACTTTCTTCATTTCTCCATAAGCTGGTCTTCTACCAGTTAAATTTGTATTCACTGCTAAGGTCTCCTGGCATAATTATGTGCTTTTAGATCTAAAAAAAAGTTTTCAAAACCACATATCTGATTGGCGAGATTTTCAACAGTTCTTTCCTTTTTATTCACTAACATCCAACTAGATTTAAAAGGAAAATATTTCTCTGGAAGTGTGTCTAGAATTTTGCAAACCAATGATACATTTGGAATTTCACACTGCCAGTCTTCTCTCTTTGGACAATATTTTACACAAAGAATTTCACAAATGCCATCACTCCTTTCCTTTTTAAAACTGAAAAATTCAGAGCAAATATCATTAATTCTATCTTCACTAATCCTATCAAACAATCTATGAAGTTCCAGCCACACTACACGAGCTGTTGAAAATCTCATTACTTTCTCCAATGTCTCATCAGTCATTTGAGTCTTAAGAGCAAGTAATGTCATACTGTCAGCTTGATTGAATTTGGCTAAATTAGTGTTATATAAAGTTACCTCATCTTCCCTAGCATTTGCGCCTAAGACTTCTGGTCTTGTTATACTTCCTTCGATGACTTCCATCGCTCCAGAAGTACCTCTCAGAAGAGTACATACTTTGTACTTCCATGTAGAGCAGTTAGCTTGAACTTCCAAAAGTCCAATATTAAATTTGATGTTTTCCATAATTACCAATTTTTAGTTCCTCATGTGGTAGCACTCATGACACAGAACAGCATCTGGGCCCATGACCTGTTGAATTTTTCAAATAATTGGTAAAATAATTGGAAACGTATTTTACTTCTTACTGACTTATATTTTCCTTACTTGTTCCGTGTACTACACATAAGTTTAAAACTAAACTTTTTTAATTAATTGTGCTGTGCTTGAAACTGCCAAGGAGATTAAATAAAAAGAAAAACAACTATTTCAATGACTACTATAAAATAGAAACAACAGTGTTAACATCTCGGGCCCCGACTACATAGGCCTGCGAGAAGACAGAGAGAGAGAGCCGCAAGGAGTGACGAGGTGCTGGGCGACATCGAGCCAGAGGCTCGACAATCACGTCAAGGGTAGCCAGCTCCAGTGTTCAGGAGGCCACAGCCAGGCCAGTGGACAGTTCCCGGTGTTCTTAATGGAGACATACGTGATAGGCGTAAGTAAGTCTCCATGCGAGTTGACTTTGGGCTCATTAACTAGATTGTGCCGTGACAGGAAACAAGAATCCAAGGTGTAGAGGACGTAATAAAAACGGTCTAATGAAATATTGGCATTACCCATTCTTTAACACCTACTCCACGCTATCATCCGCTCAGGGAGCAAACATAAGTGTATGAAACCTACTAGAACCAGCATGCAAAGATTGAAACAAAGCCAAGCATAACAAGGGTGCGGTCTACCGCAATTTTCATCACCATTTTTTAATTTTTTATTTGTACCATATATATTTTTTCTTATTTTAAACACAAAGTGTAACTAAATTTGGCTCGTATGACATTTTTTTATCTCTCATAGTTTTCGCGTAATGGCTTGTTAAAGTCATATTTTGCATGTTTCCATTTTAACGACTACACTAAAACCAACTGATATACCGAACTAAGAAAAATCACAGTGGATAAAGACATTACAGGCTACAATGACATGCTCATATAATTGAAGAATAAAAATTATTTGAATTAAAAAAAAAAAATGCTGAAACTGAAAATCTAAATTTTAAAAATTTAATAATTATTTTAAAATACAAATAATTTTAATTCTTTAATTTTATGAGCATGTCATTGTTGCCTGTAATGTCTTTATCCATTGTGATTTTTTTTAATTTGGTATATCAGTTGGTTTTAGTGTAGTCGTTAAAACGGAAACATGCAAAATATGACTTCAACAAGCCATTATGCGAAAACTATGAGTGATAAAAATGTTATAAGAGCCAAATTTGGTCACATTTTGTGTCTAAAATAAGAAAACAAATATCTCGGTCAAATAAAAAATAAAATAACGATAGTGAAAATTATGGTAGATCGTCCCCTTAAGTTATAGAATGTTACAAATTCGCGCAAAATCTCGTTCTCGCGTGACTCAAATTGGGTATTCATGCATTAGCCAAGTGTTCCTGTGGTAATGTAGGCCTGTGACAGTGAAAATGTATGTCTCTAAAGTATTGTAAACCATTACGTGCTTCGTATTGAAATTGTAAAAATAAATGTATAAATATAAATGTATATAAATACCATTGTGTTGAATCTTTGACTTACTGTGTGTAGGTGACTAAGGTGAGTTGAGAAGGGATTAATTTGTAAGATATATTTATATTTGCATGAGATATCTTTTCTTACCACAATGTAGATGCTTGTAGGTACGTCATTAAAACATAGGCACCACATCTCAATTGAATAGAGCAATTTATTGAAGAATAATGAAAATAAATAAAAAGAAAAATTCTAATATCTCTCACCCTAGGTTAAACACATAGTTTAGACACAATTTACTATAAAGTAGAAAATATCTTGAGTTTGGTTAAAGTTGATACTAGGTTCTATTAAAATTCCTCGGCTAGGGATAAAATTAAAATTTGAGTTCAAGTATGTATGTTTGCTCAGTCGGTTTACATGATATTCTGACACAGGACCTCTGGGTTTGAGCTCGTTGGCAAAAATTAGGCACACCAAACTCATTTAAAATTAGAAGACGAACAATTTTTTAAATAAAATTTTGATTTGAATATCCAAGTCAATATTTGGAATGGTCGGCCTTGTACACAAGATGGGTAAGCGTGGGGACGCTACAGGCATACATATTCAACATGGCTATTCTTACAATGTAGGCTGAAGGTCTCGTCGTCTTCATAACACTTCAAAAATAACCTAATTATTTTACTGATGACGGGCCTCTTCTCAAAATGGCCTAAAACTGACGGACGTACTGTCCTCTATTTATTGAGTCCCCAAGCCTAACCTTAGGTTGACGGCAGAACTGAAAATGTTCCATTTTCTCCTGGGCCGATTCTGCCGCATGCTTCACCTAGCAAAATTCAGGGAACTCTCTCTGCTCTTTACAATACAGCATATAATCTATGTTCTTCTCCAAATTGGAAGCCGCTGCCTTGGCAACCAATCAACAAAAGAGGTATAAAACCTGCAATCTGCTCAGAGAAACCTCTCTGGAACAGATAATTACTCTATACCTAGTAAGTTAAACTATACTTATACTATGTACAATCATATGGTAGTAAATCATTTTAAACAAATATTTCAAATTTACATTAAAATTATTTAGCAGATGTTAGAATAAATTCAGAAAATATTTAAATAAACAATTATGCAAAACTTTGATAATATTAACATATTCATAAAATATTTGCAGTATTTTCGAAGAAGAAAAGTTATAAGAGTGTTTTCAGAAATTCTATAACAATCTTAAATAGCTTTTAGATAATTTAACGTCTATTACAAATAACTAGGAGTGAGAGATTTTCTTAATCTAACACAAAACAATAATAACATTAAATTAATTAAGTTGAACAAAAATTACTATTTAGTAATGTGGGAACTGTCAAAACATTAAAACTTCTGATGCTTCCTATAATAGCAAAGTCTTTCTCAGTTCGTTATATCATCAAACATAAATAAACTTTAAAACCTGCGACGATCTCGTTACAGTTGTGGCTGTAATAATGCCTGAGAACTTCAATACAGAAGATTCAGTAAGTCACATACCTATCTGACGTTCTAAATATCCAAGTACAAGTAACAGCAGATAGTCTGATAGGATAATGTTTAATAACTCAAAATTTAACTAAAGTACTAAATAATGTCATACCTACGGTAGTTACGGTGCAATATGTGAACTATGCCTGCATGCAATGTTTGCTAATAGGTAAATATCGCATACGAGACCATCCAAGGAGTCAAAATCTGAACATAACTGTTAACACCATAAACTCATACGACTTTAAATTACTTTAAAGGAAGTCTAATTTTATTAGTATGGTACCGTAATAGGATTTAGATAATGGAGTTATATATTGATAAACAACATGAGGACAACGATGCCCACACATAAAGTGCCTCAGACGAAAACGTTTGCAACAAACAATTCAATAAAATAGGCCTACATACCATTTAGCAAGCCTGCAAAAGAAGAAGTGAAGCTAAAAAACAATCGTACTCACAAATTTAACGCTTCTCAGCTGTTACAAGGTGTAATCGAAATAAGGGAAAAGAAATAGGATAAATATAGAAGGACGGAGAGCGCTGATCAAAAAACTTCAATCACTAGACAAACGAATAAGCAGACGGCGGGTAATTTAAACGCTGTCGCGAATTACATCACCTCAGACTCGAAGAAAAAAAATTATGTTATCTATCGGAATCCAAGTACAAATTATTTCGTCGTTAAAACTTTTTATAACAATGTACTGATGACTAGTATCATAAAAATGCCTGATAAACTATTTGGATTTTGAGATATAGGGGTAGTATCATCGGACAAAAGAAAGTGATACGTCTAAACTGATAAAATTCATGTTTACGTATGTGTATATATGTCCAAGAATTATCTTTACAACTTTAAAATGTCATAACTTTTAAAATAAAAAGGATATTCACATTCTGTTTTCTGCAGTGATAAGTGCAACTGATAAAGTTTTCCTTCCGTTTAGGTTCGCTAGTTGTACCTGAACATGTGGACCCCACAGGAGAAAGCACAATGTGTGGCATGGTTCATTGCGTGCAAATCGGACACATAAGTTCAACGCAATTGCAGGACCACACTTGGCAAGGTGTCACCATCCACACCCACCATCCATGCATGGCACACCAGCTTCATGACCACAGGCTCAGTGTTACATAAGAAAGGAGCAGAACGACCCAGCACAAGTGATGAAACTGTTGAGCGGGTTCGCGAATCTTTCCAGCGCAGTCCAAAGAAATATGTTCGTTCGGCTGCTACACCATTACAAATACCCAGGTCAACAGTCCACGTGGCGCTGCACAAACGGTTGCGTCTCTATGCCTATAAGGTGCAGTTGTTGCTGGCATTGTTACCAACAGACAAACCACAACGTGAGGCGTTTGTCATAGAGATGTTACATCGCATCGATGACGATGAAGGGTTCTTATGAAGGGTGTGCTTTACTGATGAGGCAACATTTCATGTGTCTGGCCACATAAATCGTTATAACGTCCGCATTCGGGGTTCAGAACCTCCTCATGAAACACCAGAGATGGAAAGAGACAGCCGAAAGGTTAACGTCTGGTGTGGTGTGATGCACAACCGAATAATTGGCTCTTTTTTCTTCGCGGAAAAAAACAGTTAATGGTGGCATGTACCTCGACAGGCTTGAACTGTTTGCTCTACCGCAGTTGCAGGATTTGCAACCCAACGTTTGGTTCCAGCAGGGTGGTGCCCCACCACACTGGTCTACAGGTGTCCGTGCTCACCTAGACCAAATCTTTCCAAACCAATGGATTGGACGGGGTGGCCCAATTCCATGGCCACCTAGGTCACCTGACATTACACCCCTCGACTTCTTCCTCTGGAGTTATGTGAAGGACTATGTTTACCGGAGTACGGTTACTGACATTGTTGACCTAAAAACCCGCATTACATAGGCTATTGCCACTGTCACAGACGGTATGTTACAGCGTACTTGGCAAGAAATCGAGTACCAACTGAATGTGCTACGGACCACACGTGTCGCACATGTAGAGGTGCTAACTTAAACAGAAGAATAACTTTATCAGTTGCACCAATCACTGCAGAAAACAGACTGTGCATATCCTTTTCATTTCAAAAGTTATGACATTTCAAAGTTGTAAAGATAATTCTTGGACATGGCGAACCTAAACAGAAGAAAAATTATCAGTTGCACTAATTACTACAGAAAACAGAATGTGCATGTCCTTTTTATTTCAAAAGTTATGGCGTTTATCCTGTCTCTGATCTGGCTTGTAATCACAATCTCAGATACTACCAATAAGTCACAGGCAGGATATCCGACAGCACGCCGGGCATTTGTCAATATTCTAACACCTTAGGGTACAGTCATTTTTAGACAAGAACCGAACTAGTCTCAAATATGTCCCTACGATTACATGATAAATCTCGAACACATTTAATGCTAACCTGTTGTGGTCCAGATTATACGTCTGTACGTACCTTTACGATGCACTTACACGATTGTTTGGGTTAGTTTCATACGCCTAGAAGCTGCAACATAAATATGGCATACGAGCATAGGCCTGCCTAGTCTTAATACTGTCCTATGTTGCAGGGACAAAATTTAAGAAAATTTATTAAATAATATGGTCATGATTGACTAACATACAAACTATCTTGTTTATAATGTTTCTGGGAGCTGATAAATTATATTGAAGCATTAAACAAGTCAATGAATAAATATTACTGGTCCTATAAAATAATGTAATAATTATGGGCGTACTTGGAGTGGAACCCAGGCTAACAGTTGCCGGCCACTGATGACAATGAAAGAGAGATAAAAAATACAACGAGAAATTAAGTCGCTCAATGAAAAACTTTCACAACGTTTCCTATAAGTGAAAATAGGGAGTAATTACATAAATAATTGACCAGTTAAAGCAGATTTGAGTGCCTCCCCGATAAAGTACGTGCTTTTGGCTTCTAGAGTAGTACATAACACAATTACACATTACTGTCATCTCAACACCTATTTGCCCATGTCATCAGTTGATTATCCAGCGAATGAAATCATTATGTTATTCATTATTTTAACAAATTTAGCATAGGATTATGAGAGTACAGTTTCATAAAATCTGTAATATATTTTCGAATAGTTTTACAAACATATACTTCGTAACACATAACATAAGCCAACATAAAAATGACACAGCATTCAATGTACAATAAAATATTAATTTTAATTTTGTTATGTTTTATGCGGTTTAATGCAATGAATTTTTACAGTGCAAAAAAAAATTTTTTTATTTAAGTACTCATAGGAATGACAAAATGTTATAGCCTAGGTAAACAACTGACAACTTCACATGAACCACGTGCTGTTATATCAAACAGCGGGTGTACTTAGATGGGCAATGCACAGGATAGTCATTCTCGTCAAGTAAAACGTGTTCTTAGCGACCGCGAATGAACCTGGTTAATTCTGCGGGTAAACTCTACTTAGATCAGAATATGTGATAGGAGGAAAATTGTTATCCCACGTACTGTCCGTGTTAGTAAACTGTACATACATTAATCTTCATGTAATAAATAAGTATAATACATGAAATTCCAAACAATTATGAGAATTACTTTTACATTGGAAAATTTTTACTTATATAGTGAGTATTTACACATTACCAGATAGCTTAAAACACTTGAAACAATTGACCAACGATTATTCTGCAGGACTCACGCTCTGAAGGAAGTATTTGGATGGTGGGGAAAACTTCACCGTCTGATGCTATAACAATATGATGAATTTCTATTTCCCTAAAGTCTGGAAGCCAGTTTCTGCACAGAATTCTGTGGCCACATGGCACAAAAACGCGAGTTGCCTTGTTTGTTAAACAAACATAATATGCCGAGTCCTCTGCCCCATCTTCGGTAAATCCTCCGTCTCTTTCGTAAGACAAACACAACTCTTCTTCTGAACTATAGCATCTTCATTTGGCCTGAAGATTACCTACTGTGTTCATTAAAGTGGGACTTTGCCTGTAATCTGAGGATGGCGGTTGATGAAACACTGGAACCAAACAAAGGAAACAAAAACAATTGAGTTTGTAAACCTTCGTTATATTAATATTTTAAATTATGAGCCTAGACAGTATTGTTTAAGCTATACTTAATACCCGAAAGAACTAATTTTAAAAATTATCTTTCTTTCTCACTTTCTTAATATGTGCTCTTATCATTTCAATTGAAGTTAAACATAAAATTGGAAGATCAACTGGGAAAAACACTGTTTTTTTGTGGCTGCAATATATTTTGTCAATAAAGACATCACCAAATATTAATACACGGAAAAAACTATTTTGTGGCAGCTAAATACTATTTTGTAGGTATTTTCCCTGAAAAATTTATGTTGTGGACACAACAAAACATTTTGTTGATGTCACTAAAATATTGTGGCCACCACCAAATTATTTTGTGGTTACTTGGCTAACTCTATATGGACAACATATATTGCACCTATCACAAAACCTTTTTATCTTGCATTGTAACTTGGTATTACTGAAACCAGACAAGTTACAAAACAAAAAGTTTCAGTAATCAGTTTACGGAAATTGTTTCGTGACTGGTCGGCTTATAAACTACAATAATACCTGATTTTTTAATACAGTAGCGACAGTCTTCTTGGGTTAGTTAGTTATTATATAAATTTTAAATACAAATGTTGGAATTACTATATTAGGTAGGTCAAGCTATATTATAATGTTTAAATTTAAATTAAATAGTGTTTTCAGACATTAACCAATAACTTTTATTTACATTTAAACATTAAATTAATTTTCACAAAATTAAAACATTATTTTAATCTAGACGTTATTCTACTAGCTTACCCTGCTTGAAGGAGAACTAGAGCCATCAACATACATACAACCTTCCTGAATCATTCCTGCTTGAAGGAGAGATATACCCATCAAAATATATACAACCTTTATGAATCATTCCTGCTTGAAGCAGAGCAAGAGTCATCGACATACCTACAACCTACCTGAATCATTCCTGCTGGAAGCATAGCAAGAGCCGTCACCATACCTACAACCTTCCTGAATCATTATTGCTGGAAGGAGAGATAGAGCCATCAACATACCTGCAACCTTCCTGAATTATTCCTGCTGGATGGAAAGATAGAACTATCAACATAACTACAATCTTCCTGAATTAATTCCTGCTGGAGGGAGAGATAGTGAAATCAACAGACCTACTACCTTCCTGAATCATTCTTGCTGAAAGGAGAACTAGAGCCATCAACATACATACAACCTTCCTGAATCATTCCTGCTTGAAGGAGAGATATACCCATCAACATATATACAACCTTTATGAATCATTCCTGCTTGAAGTAGAGCAAGAGTCATCAACATACCTACAACCTACCTGAATCATTCCTGCTGGAAGCAGAGCAAGAGTCATCAACATACCTACAACCTTCCTGAATCATTCTTGCTGGAAGGAGAGATAGAACCATCAACATACCTACAACCTTCCTGAATCATTCTTGCTGGAAGGAGAGATAGAGCTATCAACATAACTACAACCTTCCTGAATTAATTCCTGCTGGAGGGAGAGATAGTGACATCAACATAACTACTACCTTCCTGATTTTTGCCGTTGACATGTACTGGCTTCTAATACATACATTTTGAATATTCCGAATAATTGTCTAAAAAAATTATAAGAATTTAATTTTAGATGGATAGAAAATTAATTTTTCCCCGAAATTACCTTTCAAGGCCCAAAACAAGTTTACATTGTTTTTTGGCATGCTCATTTTTGTATAAATATTTTATTTCAAATTGTTTCCAAGTTGGGAGTAATGGAAACAGCGTCACGAGTGCTTTGAAATTCGGAAGATAGTCCCATAGTTTGTTTAGTTACGATTTCATAGTTGCTTATATTGATATCTGGATGTAAGTCAGAAACTTTTTTTTTCACATGTCTCATTATTTCATCATAAGCGCTTGTTGTTCTCGATTCCACGACTGCGAGAACCTCGGGAAAAGCCTTCGAAAAGGAAATACATACAGGATTGTAACATTTACACTTTCGCAATGTTTAGATTATTGCTTACAAAATGTATGCAATAGGCAGGTAAACCGTAGTTCATAAATATTTACTGTTCACTGGTATGACAGTGAAGCTGTTTTTTATTATTTTAGTTCTTAAGACATAGTTTGAAAATTTATAAAATAAAACATTTCTTAGGCAGAACGAAAAACCCTTTTTATCAGCCGCGAAACTTACTGGATGAGATTTAAAATATCAGTTTCCACAACTATAAGTTATAGTATAGAAGTTTAAAAAATTAATAAAACAGCACTTCGTTAAAATGATATCAATACAAGTTAAACATTTACATAATCACAAAATAAATATATAACTTAATCCTTTCGAAAATATTACACAGAAGCGAGAGGAATAAAACCAAGGTGCATTTCGCTTATATTATCGTGATATATAGCCATTATTGTAAAGAGCAGCCTGTATTTTGGTTTTACTGGCACTACTTTAAACTAGTAGTCAAAGTGAAGTTCTTTGCTGTTAACAAGAATGTCCTTCAGATTTTCATTTACAAAAACCACGCTTTTTTCTCCAGCTACTCCGATGAAGAAAACATTTTCCCGATAACTGTTCCATAACGGTCAGCATATAATTCCAGTACTGATGAAGAGACTCTGGGATACATGTATTTGAATTTCTTCGTGCTTAGTACGTCTCACTTTCCATGGCCTTGAAGTTTATCTTCCTTGAAATAGTGACGTAAACTCTGTAATAAAGTTGAAGTAAACAACCAAACTTAACAATAGTTGCTTACTAAAAGAATGCAATATATAAAACTAGATCATATAAAATAAAATTAATTTTACAACTTCAGAAATTTCCTGGAGTTATCTCGGGCTGCAATTCTGTTCTCGACACAAAACTATACATCTGGCATTAACGAATGCTTCAAAATAATTTGGGCAAAATATGAGATAAAATGGAATACATTATTTGAAGATAATCATGAACATAAAATGTCTCCTCTTAATTGAAAGTGACGACAACTTTCACAAGAATAAAAAGCAGCATGGCAGATGCGTAATGTATAATTTAAACAAAAAGGTAATCTCATCAAGTACCCACAGAGTTTGAAACAATTAAAATAAATGTAATAAAAGAGAACAAAGATTTAAATACTCCGTTAATTGACACCCTGAGGGCAAGTTTGAAATCGATATATATATATATATATATATATATATATATATATATATATATATATATATATATATATATATATATATATATATATATATGTAAAAGGAAGTGCCCCACTCACTGACTGACTGGCTCATTCATTCATTCATTCATCATCAACGCCCAGCCCAAACCACTGGACCTAGAAACGTGAAATTTTAAGGGAAGTTTCCCCTTGTGGTGTAGGCGCGCACTAAGAAAGGCAATTTTGAAATTCGGCTATTAAGAACAATGGAGCGACGGATTTTTTTTAAATTTTCGATTGTTGTTGCGTGGCACAAGAATCAGAGAACAATTTCAATTAGACTGAACTTGAAAAAATATTTTTTAGAATTTTTTAATGAAGTTATGACCACTTTTTTGGAGTTTTCTACATTCATGTAAATATCAGAAACTACAAAAAATTGGGCGGGATGACTTCGTACAATATCTCGTTAGATATGATACTTCAGCCTAAAACCATTTTCAAAAGTAATAGATAAATATATTCATTAAAATTGCAGTTTAACTTTCTAGTGTAAAGTTTTCTTTTTATAGCAGATATTTCATCTGCTGATTTTTGCTGTAAAGATGTTTTATTTCTGGATAAACAGCTTGTTATTCTCTTGTCTGGACTTTTAAGTTTATGTTAAGCACTGGTTCACTTCACTTAAACTGAAAACGCGAGTCCTGCAATGGCAGTTATAGTGTGGTGTGTCGCGCGTCAGTATATAACCCGATATGCGCTGTACTGATATGCTATCTATTGGCAGCCGCGTGAACTCAATTGCACCACGCCGAAACTACAGGACATAACAGACGGGAGAACGAATGATGTGAACAAAAGGAAGACGGCGTTCCTTTCTGCGTATACAGTGGCTACCTTGGAGTTGACGTCAAGGTTAGGAGAGTATAGGGCGGGGGGGGGGGGGGGCTCTCCGGTGAGGGGGGGGGGGGGGGGGGGGGGGGGGGGGGGGGGGGGGGGGGGGGGGTTCCTCGGTAACGTGAGCGCTGTGTAGATAGCCGGCCGAGGGTGGATGGATTATGCCACTAGCAGTCTTGCAGCTGCCGCGCGTCCGTTACCTATCTGTTCGCCACGCTGTACCACAGCAGCCAGTCACATGTATTTAAAATAACTCGTAGACCAAACACATTTTTAAATCTAATAGACAGTGGATTACAAGCGCAATTACATTATTACGAATATTTTCATATTAACTCGGTATAAATACTGACAGAATTATTATAATTAATCCGGCGGCCCCTCCTCCCCCACGGACCAGTCTTAATAAAGTAAGTTAACACGTGAAAAACAAAGATTTCAAACATGAGATCAGGGGCGTATCCAGAAAAAAAAGGGGGGGAGTGTTACAGGAGTTATGACCCCTTTCTCCAAACCCAATGTCAAAATTTGAATTATATACCGGAGACAATAACAAAACATAAATTGAAATCACGCTATTGCAACAGTAAGTGTATATTATATATTTTTAAGTATGTAAAATGCTTAAATAACACTATTACCACCGTGTCACAGACACGTTAATTAACTTTGACAATTAAAGCACAAAAAATGTCTACCATCAATTAATTAAACAGTACAAATCTCAATAAAATTCAGTCATATATACAATCAACAGACTTTCAAGTAGTGACAGTGTACTACCTTAATTGTCCGCCGTGGTGATGAATCGTCGTGTGCTGCGCAGCACCCCGAGTGCACCGCTGTCTTCACTCTTGAGGTCTTCGGTTCGACTCCCGTCGCGCACCTCCTCTTCGCCCGTCAGCCCGCCGCAGCAGTCCTCTTGGTTCGTCCAACACTGCTCCGAAGGTAGCCGCCTGCCGCCTCACAGTAGACTCTGACGTCACCAAGATGTCTTCACCAGTCTATCTCCACAACCATAGCATCTTCCTCTAGCACAACCAATAGCGAACTCTCCTCCAATGTGCAGATTCTGCGGTTTTATACTCCTCAAAACAGTCGCATTACAGGGTTCTAAAATTAGATATTTCATCATGTTTCTGACGAGATTCGAGTCACGTAGGCCGCTTCGCAGGGCAAAAACGCAGTTGGGAAAGGTATCTATGACGTAGTTTCGGCGGGATTCCCATTATGAGACACTCGGGCTTTGAGTCATGGGCCAGCCCTCAAGGTGTTTCGACACAGGCCCCATCCAGCCCGCCCTCAGAAACACAGCATGCAACAATATTATACAAAAATTTCATATCATGCAGCAACATTCTAACGTGGTTTTTGTTTTTAGGATTTGTGTTGCCCCTAATTAGTGTTAAAACGTGTGATCAGATAGTAGAGCAAATATTTGATACAAAAAATACAATGTTTTACCTATACGTGACAAAATATAAAAGCCCATCGTCCAGGTAGCAGTCGAGACCATTGGTGTGTTTTGTCCTCTGAGGTTCATTAATTGTATTTTCAAATTAACTACTCTAGCATATAGTTAGAAATCTGGGGAACTGAACAGTAAAAAGTAGAATAAGACTACTATAAATTGCAGTACATTATTTTTGGTTCGACTATTTATGTGGCTCTGCAAATATATAAAAAAAAAAAAAATTATTGTACGGGGAGGTATTCTTTACGAACGAAACATTGTATATGTTTGGAACTGATTTCTACACACTGAAAAAAACATGGCTTATAGCCTAAATTAGTGAAGTGCTTATACACATTTTGAGGATAACGTCTTTGAAGTATAATTTGCTGTTTACAAATAAATTAACAAAAATGCTGAAATATTAATTAATAAGCGATATGAACCAAATTAGTTCCTACAACTCTTGTACCCGTATCACCTTCAAAAAGTGCAACACATGGGTCCGGCGGACTATCCTCTTCGTACGACCTTTCCTGGTTGGCACATTGGAAGAGTACTGAGGAACCCCGAGTTTGCGGTTTTATTCAGCGATGAAGCCAAGTTCACTCAAGACGCTATTTTCAATTGGCACAACAGTCATGTTTGGAATGATGTCAATCCGTATGCATCGTTTGTTACAGCTCGCCAGGAACGTTTTTCAGTTAATATGTGGGCCGGTATTGTTGACGGCGTACTCATCGGGACTTTTTTTCTTCTGCCACGACTTACCGGCGACGGATACCTCCAATTCCTTCAGAACGAACTACCAGGTCTTCTGGAAGAGGTTCCATTGCATGTCCGGCGTGTGATGTGGTACCAGAATGACGGGGCACCACCTCATTTTTCTCTGAAAGTGCTAGAGTATTTAAACCGAACAATTCCCAACCGATGGATTGGACGAGCGGGCCCTGTCGCATGGCCGCCAAGGTCACCGGACCTAACCCGATTAGATTTCTTTCTGTAGGGTTACGTAAAAGGGCTTATCTACGCTACGCCAGTGGAAGCGGTAGAAGAGATTACACAACGAATCATTGAAGTGTTCGAAATCATAAGGACGACCCCACACATGCTCCAGCGTATCCATGAAAGCATGATTCGCTGTTGCCACCTCTGTGTCACTCAAAGTGGGCATGTTTTTGAGACGTTGCTTTAGGCTGTCACATTGTTAAAATGTATGCAACGAATACAATGTTGTGAAACAACGCCGATGCTGTGATTTATTTCTGACCGAAATTACAATCTGTGCCACGATTACAAACATTAATTCCTCTTCTCGAACGCCCGCACATCAACAACATATCACTCTACAACGGGTTGCCTATGCTAACTCTTTCTGGGGCTACAGGGGCTTAACTACACATTTCCGGCGACATGTTTAGTGACAAAAAATGTTGCAAATAATACGAGCTTTCTACCCACAAGTGTTGTAACATGAATTATGACACATCCTGTATATTGAAGCGAATGATGACGAATGCCAATTTACCATACCAGGGATTCTGAAAAACTTCAAGATGGACATTTCAACTAAAAAGCTCTGAAAGTAAGCCTGGCCAAGAAGTATGGTGAGGATCTCTTATTTGCGAGTGTGGAAGGCAAGAACCCAGTGATGAGTTTTCTAAACTCAGGGGACAAGATTTTATATTTAATCTGGTATAATTCAAAACAGAGTGATGAAACAGAAGTGTGTCTTCGCATCGTAAAAACAGCTGCAGCTATAATCTGGGAGGATATTAGATCACGTGCTTATGCCACCGATTCTTAACCCAAAATCGATAATTTCTTGGGAGATGTGGAGAAATACATACCAGATACCTTACGAGTGCTTCTGAAAGAAACTGTCACCTCGCCAAAACAAAAGAAGTCACCAGCACCTCAGCTGAATACCAAAGTCACCTCAATTGCTCATGCTGTAGTCAATACCACAAGACCTCGATCCTTCATCTCTCCAATTCTCACAGGGCTTGATGCAGTATTGTATAAGAAATATGGATCTAAAGACCTCCTAGAGCTGCTGTCAAGTCTGGGATTCTGTGGTTGACACAATGACGCGAATCTATTTTAAGAATCATGTATTGAGCAACCAGTCCAGGTGTTGCAGGAAATATCATTGAGTCAATTTGCTTGGGACAATGCGGAAGCAAACATGGACATACTTATTGCCAATAAAACGTTCCATGCAATAGGAGATCTTCAACGCAGAAGAGAATTCGAAAGTTAACAAAGGTACACCACAGCACAATAAATGAGCATGCCAAACTATGTACCTTTCGTAACCTACCAACCTAGCAATATACAAGAGGGCTTAAAGTCAATTCTCATCTACGATATCAACCTGAGCAAGCCACTCAATGCTATGCAATTTTACCCCAGTGACTTCCTTTGGATTTATGGGAATTGGAAACAGCGCCTTGACATACCTGGATGGAATTACTTCATGGAGAAGATAACTGCCAAGCAGCCATTTTACAAATCTCGTGCATTGTGCCTCCCATTCCCAAACTCCCCGGCAAAACGTCCAGACACAACTTATTCTTTCCTTCTGGAGTCAGTCCGCAGAAAAGGCAGTAACCAGAAGTCCTGTATTGTAACCTTCGATCAGCCCCTCTATCAAAAAGCTCGGCAAATTGTAGCCTCATGTGGGTCCAATTTACCAGTGTCTTCTGTGATTGTGCGTCTAGTTGTTTCCACATGCTGATGTCATTTATTTGCGCAATAGGATACATAATGGATGGGAGCGGGCTGCAGGATCTACTGAGCACTATATATGCATGAGCATCAACTCAAAAAATGCTAACAGGGCCTGCCTATTCCAGGGCATTCAGGAGGCACATTTTAGTTCACCTGGCTTTATCACATACTGTGTTGTCGAAGATGACTATCCTTGGTGAAGAAAACGATGCTATTTTGGATGTACTAAACAATGTTGGGACCCCAAAATTTTCTGGAGAACTTCGGCAACCACCTATAACCTCTGCCTTGCAAAGTTTCACTGCAAAGTTGTCCGAACTTGAACAGTATGGGGCAAATGCGAAATTGTGGGTGCAGTACTTAAACATGGTTACCATTGTGAAAATGTTAATTCATGCAGAACGAAGCGGAGTCTGGCATCTATATTTAGAATGTGTGCAACAAATGTTGCCCTAATTTCATGCTAGTGGACACTTTCTTTATGCCAAATCATGCCAACACTATCTACAGGATGAGTTTAACCATTTTGTGACTCAAGGTTTCTTCATAGTCAGAAGATCAGAAAAACGTTGGTCTGGATCATGGACAGATATGGCCATTGAGCAGGCGGTTTTGAGGACCATGAAGACCAGAGGTGGAGGCCTGACTCATGGACGAAGTATAACTAACAGCACCATCATGAAATGGATTGCATCTATGCCTCCTATCATGGAAATTTCAATGCAATTCGAAGATTTTTGCGGTTTCACATTTGCATCATCAGAACAGCATGTCGATGCCAGGTTGACAAGTGTTGCGAGAGACAACAAAGATGTGGCACTGTTGCGTAATTTGTTTGAATCACATGACCCCTTTCCATTTGGTGAGTTTCTGATGTGTATCAGCACTGGAGTGACTGGTGATGATAACATCAACTGCCACAGAGCACTACAAAAGGAAAATTTGGGTTTCCAGAAAATTGTAGGGCATAACATCAGTGATGTAAAGTTCCATAGAAAAGATCGAGTGATTCCTCTGAAATCCTTCACATCTAAAGTCAGAATCCTCAATGAAGACATTTCCGTGAACTCATATACCATATTCCGACGAATAGCATTCTTGAAAAAGTCAAATGAGTAGCTGAAGTCTTATTTTGAATATGAGTTGACACCATTCCCGCTTTCCATGTTAAATGATACAGGGATGCAGAAAACCAAGAAGTCTGTGTTCTACGACTTGTTTACTCCTGTGACTGAAGCACTCGACCTCTCCCAAGGTCCCCTTGTGATTGACGGTGGGTTTCTCATACACAAAGTACATTGGCAGTCGAAAGAAAAGTTCTCCACTATCCTGGCAAGGTTTGTAGACTACTTAAAATTTCACTACAAGCCTGAAATGACAATAATTTTTATGGATGTCCTGAACATGCTGAAGCCAAAAGCACAAACTGCAGAAGGGCTTCGCCCCCAGAACAATTTTTCTGCAGCCACCTTTGTCTTCACTGAAACAATGACATCTACAATGCCAAAAGAGATATTCCTGTCCAATGAAAAAAATAAAGGACAGTTTATCGGCATGATGACAGCAAAACTTACATCCGAGGGTTACACAGTAAGCCAATATATTTAAGATGCAATACATCCTCATTTTCAAGAAGCCATAACAAAATAATTTCAGTTTTCCAAGGTCGTTATTGTCGGAGAAGACACCGAGCTCCTCATACTTCTCACTGCATTGGCACCAACTTCAAACATTTTCCTGATGGAACCAGGGAAGGGGACCTTGCCCAACCAGTTGTTTTCCCCAGGTCTACTGAAACGATCAAATACCATCAAAGAGCACCTTCTCTTCCTCCATGCCATAAGTGGATGTGACACTACATTGTCATTTTTTCGGCAGGGTAAGATGACGTTTTTTAAGCCCTGGAGGACAACACAGAATTGCAGGAATCTGCGAAAACCTTCCAAGTCCCAGATATGTCGCAGGATGAGGTTGCCAGAGCTGGTGAGCATTTCCTGTCTGCTGTTATTCGCCGAACGACAGGCACTACTCATTGGATGTACTTCGGTACAATACGTTCACCAAGACTTTGGTAAAGGCTGCATTCAACCTGGCTGCTCTGCCCCCTACAACCACTGCAGCAACGACAACACTCCCTGAAGATGTACTACCAGGTTCAAGTGTGGAAAGGGAGGAGTTAGATCCCCACAAATTGGGGTTGGAAAAGTTCAACGCATAGTCTTCTCCCCATAACCACAACAAAAGAACCTGCCCCCAACAAGGTGTTGCTCTTCCTCCATCTCATGCCGGTGTGTCTTGGCGTGCATGGGAAGGTGCTCCTAAAGGAAGGCCGCATTAAAATGCTCTACAATCTGCCTGAATTGGAAGCTGTAGGCATGCTCCAACACCACCATTGAACAGGAGGAAATAGTGAGTAGCTCACTGAATTTGGAAGCAGAAGAAGATAATGACACACTTTTGGAGGAAGATGACGAGGAATTCAGCGCGCTTTTGGAGGAGAAGAAAGACGATGATCCCAACGCCATGACATGGTTTTTGACATGTTAAATTCCATTCCTTAGTGCGGGGGGCCCATTAACGTCGAAAAGACAGCGCATCTGAGACATTTGTTGCATATTATTAATATGCGAGTGCCTACATTTACGTTTTGTATTACACATTTAAGAAGGTAGTGTAAAATAAACTGTTTTCACAAAACGTAAAGTTACAATACAAGAAATTGTGTGAGTGGCCAAGGCAGTTGGATTTCTCACCAGGATTGTTTTTCGAATTTTCCAAATATAAACATTTAAATTGGTCAAATTTTAAAATTGAGATGTTCTCTAAACGCCCGATTAAGTTACGATTAACAGTTATCCAATGAGTTTTTTTTTAATTTAATCATCCGTTTGGATGCTACTGACAACTGAAAGTATATGAATAGTCTGTTTTCGCGAATATGAAAAATAAAAGTCGTTTATTGGCCATCGATTACCAATTTATTAATTGATCGTAGTTTACTGCTAATGCACTCATTCGATGCAGACTTTAATACTCTTTAATTTTGGTAAGACTGGAGTTTCGTGTAGGAAGCTCGGTTTAGAAGTTATAATCGGAAAACCTAAATACGTCCGAAAAAAAAAAAAAAAAAAAAAAAACTTCGAGGTTTTTTGGTTCTCAAAAGTTATGCACGCCATCTGTGGGGGTGAAACTGAGATTGTATGTTTACAACACCAAATAAATGCTTTAAGATGATTTCCAGCTTTCTGGAAATCACTGCCAGGTCCGATCCCTATTTTACTGTCCTAAATTTCGTGGGTATTTTTTTTTCGTCAAAGTTAAATTTAAGTGAACTGAATTCTCAAGAATTATTAAATTTTACAAAACATTTGAGGGTCTGGGAAGATAAATGCTAATTTGAAAAAAAAAAAGTTCTAATTTCAGAAAAAATAAGCATTTATTTTTTTATTTTTTATTTTTTCACAAAAATGTATATGCTAATTTTTCTTGGCCCTGCCTATTACCAAAGCGCTACTAATATCTTGATATCCAAACACGAGTTGTTTTGGAAACATAAAATGATCAAAATTTTTTACACTGAAATTATTTGGCATTTTACAATCAGCATAGCAGCATTTAAGTATTGTATTGATTACTTTATTGAACAGTCTTAACTTTTTTCGAATGAAGTATAAGAAACGAACGAACGTTTTAATGAGGACTTCTCCATGATGATTGCACTAAAGACATTAGCAGTCTAATTAACGTAATGCTTGGAATTCTTAATTACTTAACGTTCCACACACAATGTACACTTGACAACACTTACGTAAACTAATGTTTTGTTCTCACCCACGGAATAAATTGAGAAGTAAGAATATAATTAAAAACTATTAAAGTATGTATATCTCCGGTTCAAACGAAGATCAACATTACGTTGGAAGAATGATCCTTAGAAATTTTTTTCAATGTATATCACTTTTAAAAATGTCTTACGGCAGTACTTCCCTTGTATATAGCATCGCTAAAATAGCTAAAGTTTTGTGATGGAATTCTTAACGACATCTAGCGGAGCAAATATAAACTGTTACGTAATAGTTAGGCTAGGTAGCACTACCATCGAGGATGGAATTTCACCTCGGAAAGAGAAATTTCAGTCGCTGTAAATAGGAATTGTTGAATTTTTTTAAAGAAGGAAATTTATCCACAGAAGCATTGCCAACTGCCGTCGCTGAGAGTGCGTTGTCGCAAAGTTTTTACGTACTCGCAAAAGATAGCGACACTCGCAAACGTGGTCGGTCATAATCACAAATTCACTATCTAAACCACGATGCATCGCAAAGTTGCGTGCAGTCGCCAGCTAGCGACGCGAGGTTAGAATACACCCGCTGGTTTGCTGACTTTACTCTACGGAGCATCTTACCCCTTTTTAATTTATCATTTTCTATAGTTTTATATTGTTTTTTTTTTTCTGAAATATTAAAAAAGTACATACTTCGTATTATTTTTTTCTCAAAGTGGGTCGCGGCGAGGCAATTTTGCGGACATTAATGTATATCAGCAATTAAAATGCCCAACGGGTACTAATAGGGGCGAGTACGATGATGTTTTTATTGTAATATTTTGATCTTGTTGCTTTGGAAAAGTTTCGGTAAAATCTATAGTTCTTGAAATCCTCGCTCACGAATACATAATGAGCAGCTATAATCTCATCACATAGTTATCAACAAAGCGACAGGCCGTCTTTCTCCGCACAATAGGAAAACACGAAGACTGGTAACTCGTGCTTCTCAATGTCCACATAACAGCGACATTTTATAACGTAAACAGACATATTCGCGTTGCATCTAGGGACCCCTGATTTTCGCGAAAGATTTTTGCAACATTTGTTTTAATGCCTTACGTGAACTTCTGCAGCTCTGATGCATAGTGTGTCTCTGTTCAGAGGCGACACCTCGACATTCTATTGACAAATGAGCACAGCTATCGTGTAAAACAAATCTAAATACCTCAAGGCGATTCTAAGCATGAAGACACCACAACCGAAAATTCAGACATCGAAACAACAGTCAATGACGTCTGCCTGCATTCGGGTCGCTCACTCTAGTTGCCCCCCTCCCAGCCCCGCCACTGCACCTCGTGCTGTTCAACACCGCGCAGCTGCTGTATTTATGTACTTAGTTGCTGTCAACGTTCAATTTTATGAAATTGTTATTTCGTTATATGTTTTATAAACTTGACTGGCACCGACTCCAAAATTAACAATAATTCTTTTTACCAGCCTAATAAATTGATGGTATCCTTTGTAGTCTATAAATAATGTAATTATTTTTTACTTTTAGTGAATTATCTTTTCACTGTAGAATTTTATGAAGTCGGTGCTATCTTCAGTTAAAAAAAAATTATTTCATGACTTTTTACGGAGTTCCGGCGCCTACGTTCCACATTCGTGCTGTTTGTCGTTAGGATAGTGCGTGGTAGATAAATAAACGCTGGAAACACAAATTGATTTCTAAGCTTTTTTCGAAGCCAATATGGATAACATACTCAATGACAATCCTAGATAATAGTATTTGTCAACTTTATGAGTAAATATTTATCCAGAATTACTAATTCGTCACGCGTGATCTCTTGCGCCGCAGTTAAATGCACGAGGTTCCAGCGTCAGAGATTGTGCCTCAGAAGTTCTTAACACTGGAAACAATTTTGTTTAAACCGTTAGCTAAAATTATTGTCTAGGATTGCTATTGTTTAACTTTCGTAAATTGGCTTCAAGAAACCTACAGGTATAGATTAATGCTTTTAGCGTTGAATTATGTATCACGTCCTCTTAAGAAGTTCTGTTATGCCTTCGCAGTTCAAGCCAGTCCAGTATGTCCTTGACCATAGTAAGGTTAATTCTACTACAGGTCAGAAAGAAAATACCATTTCTTATGGGAGAGCTTGGCACAGGGAACATTTCTGCCACTAGTTTCGCTTCAATCGCTTAGTGACCAGAAAAATACGAAACCATAGTAAAATTAAATATTAATAAACTTTGAAATTATATTAGTCATTTAATTTAATTTTAAAGTGAAAATAAACCGATGTAGCGTTTTAAATTATCAACTTAATGTAACTTAAAATTCAGAAAAGCTCTGTGATTGGTCAGTTTGGTGCACTAGCGATACCAACGCTCAAGTGGCAGAAATTTTCCCTGTGCCAAACTTATAACATTGATCTTTCTAACCTGTAGTAGGATTAACCTTAACCATAGTTAGGTACTTACCTAGTCTGGGATTGTCATAAACATACCAATATCTCAATCACTATACATACTATTTGATTTCGAGGAGATTCCTGGTGTATCTTCGAAATTCAAGGTCTAATACTAACGAAATTAAAATGGGACTCCCTTGAAAATATCCCCATTCCAAAAAAAAAATAATAATTTTCCAAATCTGTTTATAAATTACGAAGTTCTGAGGTAACAAACAAAAAACTACAACCGAATTTATAACCTTCTCCTTTTTTTAAGTTTGTTAAAAATTACTAAGTTGTACATAGTTACTAAGTTATAGCGTAAGGTAAATTACTGAAAGTGAATGTTCTCTTGATATTTTCATAATAACGTATTTTAATAGTAATGTACAGTGAGGTTTGGTATTGTAAGAAGTTTAATAATAGCCGGAGCTAAGGAGAGAGCACGTGCAGGAGAAGACATGGCTGGCGGTGTTGGGGTGGCGGGGGGAGGCTACTTGCTGTCAACAAGGTCATCCTCTGTCCAGTGAAACTCTTACTGCCCAATACGGAATATATTAGTGGTAACAACTTTCGTTTTGATGCACACACTGTCAAGTTAAAGAACTTTTTACTGCAGTATATTAGAAACCCGAGGAGCTTTTATGAACCTTTCGGCAGACATGCATAAGCCTGTATTTTTAATTTAACACAGTTTAAATGTGTTTTTTTTTTAATTTCCTAGGTTATTTTTTGGTTTTACGACATCAATGAATTTAAAAAACTCGAAACGAATAAAAATGAAAGAGTAGTTTGATACACTAGCACAGCAACTGTTAAAGATAAAAACATTCAGCGGATACTCTTTAATGCGTTATGAAATTGGAGCCACCATAAAAATATAGTTATTGCATAGAAAATGGTTTATCAAGGAAACATTTTAATGTGTTAATTATTGGTGTATTCGGAGTGAATAATTCAGTGAAACATTACTCAGGACAACGCGTGATTGTTAAGCTCGTCGCAGAAAAATTACTCACAACGAACAAGAAGCATAAAAAATAAATACAAACTAAAACAAATCTATGGAAATTTCATCAAGATATGTTACACGAAAACTGTAAGCTGACAGAATGCTGCGTGCTTAGAGGCGAAACTGTTGTTAATTTTCGTGCCGCAGCCGATTTTATCATTATTTTGATTCTATGTGTTAGCAAAGGAAAACTGTTTGAAGTAGGCGTGCTCCTTAAAATATATTGCTAACTTCCAGATTTTCTTTACGGATGTGAGATTGAAACTGAACTTGAAACGTTTATGTAATTATTTATTTTTAAAATCCAGGAGTCATCATAGATATTACAAATACTTATATCTTTGAGAAATTTATAGCTGTACAGATTTAATTTGCTATGCATGTAAATTATTAGAATTCGCTGCATAAAATTACAAATTCCACAGTATAAAGTTACAAAAGTAAAACTTACCACAGTATTAAGTTACAAAAGTAAAACTAAGAGTGAAACATCAATATGTTTGATGATTTAAATTTGCTAAAGAAACTACAACTTCAAGCACAAATGTATTTAATGCTTCAAAACAACACATTACGCTCTTACCACAAACACTTTAAACTAGTCACATAGTACTATTTCAGTCATTTTTTGACAGTGTCAACGCTGGCTATGATTCTTGATATCAATTAAAACCATATTATGAAATAGTTAGTTGCCTCTTCCTCGAAACAATCATTGTAGATAATTATTCTACATCTTCCACATAGTCCTACAACAATAGTTTTGTCAGACGTCTTCGTAACGACCGGAATAGCTTCTATCACAACTCATATCAGCTTCGTTGTATTAAGCAAACCTAATGTTCTAACTTGGCACAACCGAACGTGTGTAACATAACGGTCACATGTTGTACTCGCATTCGGGAGGACTCTGGTTCGATCCTCGGTACGGCCATTCTGATTTCTATTTTCCATTGTGTTCCGAAATCAATCCAGGCAAAACCTGGGATAGTTCCTTATCAAAGGGTACGGCCGATTTTTTCCCCCTTCCTCAATAAAAATTGTGTTCCTCTACCAAGGCCTTGCGGCAGTTCAATGGGCACTCAAAACAATAAAACAAATAAAAATAAATAAAATAAACAGTTTTTGCCCAGGCCAGTTCAATGTGGATACAATTCCATATTACAAGAAGGCGGTTTTAATAAGATTGTGATTAAAAGTTGATCAATTAAGAACACATAGTTTATCAATTAGGAACACTTTTTTAATGTTCTGTTCGACTACATTGAACAATTTAGATATTCATCGTTAGGACATACTATATTGTTACTTGTTAACCATCGCAATCATGTTTATTTTGCGCTGAATAAGTCCAAGGGGCTTTATTTTGTTGCACAGAGAGGTAAAGCAGTTAACAGTTTTTTTAAGTAGGCTAGGCAATAACTGGTTTTCAGTCTACTTTTTAAATTTTTGCAGAGCTGACCGGTCCGTGGTAAATCTTCTGTGACTTTGCATGCCGGCTGCTGGACAAATTAAAGGGTTTTTAAGTTAACCTGGTCTTAGAAGCTACATAAACAACTATCAGATGGTTCAAAGAACTGTATGGGTTATCATGCCATGCCAAACTGTCACTTTGCCAATATTTATTAAATGTTTATCAATGATCCATGTTTTCTTAATGTAAATTCTGGGTTACCTTCCATTCTTAGCTGAGAACTGAGTTGAAATATTCACAACGCTGGTAGATAATACACAGCCATTCTACTAAAATTGTGGTTTTTAAGGTCCCTCCTCCTACTTTTTTCACATATTTGCACTACTTTTCCATCGGGTCCCACCTCAAAGTATGCGCATTTCAAAGGCAGTCAATATTCTTAGCAAACAAGAGTTATGTGGCATTTTAGAACTAAAGTTTTAAATGAAATCATTAGCAACATATTTGATACTAATCTGTCACATGAGTTATAACACTGTTTTCTTAGAAGGCATGATGGTCTAGTGGCTAGAGCGCTCTCCTCCAACCAAGGCGATCCGAGTTCAACTCTCGGGGTGGGGCCGTCCGAACATATACAAAGAAGGTGTTACTATATCGGTATCTCTCATGTTGATATCTTTGACAGAGTAAACCCTGCGATTGCCGCGCAGCTAGCGGCTGGCCCCTCAACTTAACAATACGGCGGCGGACGTGGCGGGTAATTTGAATTGTTCTGAAAGGCATGAAATTTGAATTTGTGTTTTACAATTGTTTTTCTTCTTTACTTTTATTTATGAACTACTGAAATTGCAAAGTCATAAATAAAAACTTGTAAAATTAGTAGTTAGTAAACTACTATTTGTATGCATGTTATACAGTTTGTTATCCATAGACTTCAAAAAAGTTTTTATTTGCGACTATAGTATTACATAAAAATGTGTTAATAGAAAATGTCAATTTACATACACATATATGTGTATGTAAATTGATTTTTTTTACACTTTTCTAGTAACAAGTAATGTTTTTTTGGAGTCTATAGTTAACAAACTGTATAACATACCTACAAATAACAGTTTATTTAGTGCTGGTTTTACAAGATTTTTTATTATATTCGACTTTACGACTTGAGTAGTTCATAGAAAATGTCAAGAAGAAAAATAGATAAACTACAAATTAAATTATATTTATGTGTATGTGTGTGTGTGCGCGCGCGCGAACAACCGCATGTGTTACCTACTGGCTTTTGAAGTACCATACTTATGATATGACTAACTTGTATACACTCTTGACTAAACTTTAGTCAACTGACTGCTAGTAATGTAACAAAGAAACTTTTCTAACTCTAGGAAGTTCTTTATCATAACCACATATGAACAACAAATGAACAGCTCAGTGGTGACAACTATCACATTCTAACCTGTCATGTGAAATAACAATTGCTCTTTTCCCCCCTTTCTTATGAAGCCAATCAACATAAATAGCACAGTGTTCTAAGCCAGACAGCTCTGTTCAAAAATGTAAATATCAGCTCTAACAGATACACCATTTTCAGCATTTTAAATGTTAAATTAATTAATTAATTTTTCTATACACCCTGACATTTTGATGCTGATACTACATAATGTAAAATGTAAATTTAAGCAACAATGTAAACAAACATTTTAATTATATTTTCTATGGTACATTGTGCTTCAAACTCTAGACCTACATGATGAGGCTGAAAAAATAATAAAAATAAAAAAAAATTTTTTTTTGTGAAACTATTATTTATTTTGTTTATTCATTCAATTACAAATACAGCTAACATTATAAACATGTAATAACAAACAGGAACCAAAGCAAAACAAATTTCCTTCCTCCTATATTGTGATACATTTACTGATATGTAGAGTTGCAACAAGGCTTGGACCGGCTTCAGCTCAAATGTTGAACACATCAAAACAAGAACTCCAAATTTCAGAATTAAAAGGGATAAATGTTATATGTTAAAGATCTTAAAATTGCTACAGAAATATTTTAATTAATGCTCCACCAAACACTGGGAACGTGGTGCAGCAAACATGTGTTTAGTTAGAACTGTGTCACATAGCTATATGCAACACCAAATACACACAACGCCACATAGATTGGAATTGGTATTGTTAACTGCAATTTTGCAATAATATATATATATATATATAATTTTTTGAGTGCACACTATTCATAATTTGTCAATAAACTGTAGGAATGTGAAACTTAGAAAATAGTAAATATAATATGAATATAATTATTTAAAATAATAGCTACTGTCTTTGTGCCAACTCCGAGACCCTGGAGTGTATATATTTTCGTCCTAAACATCTTTAAGAAGCCATTACGCAAAAATATGAGAGGTTAAAAATCTTTCATTAGAACCAAATTTAGTTGCATGTTGTGTCTAAAATAAGAAAAAAAATATCTGGTACAAATAAAAAAAAAATGGTCATGAAAATTGCTGTTACCGCGCCCTTAATACAGATAGAATGTGCATCGACGTACTATCTCCCTCCTTGTAATATATATTTACGTGTGAAAAATGCATAAAGGCGGATTCACACGTCCACAGTTTATGCAGATCCGGACAATCCAGAAACCGAACAGCCAATCAAAAGGCCTGATTTTTTCCGGACGAGCTGTACAGAAAAAGTTGAGCTCATCCCGACTTTTCTGTATGCGGACAATGCAGATATTGCCCAGAATTAAACTTGTTGATGGTACAGTGTAATTGCGACGATTTGTTGACTCGTGTTAAATTAATTTCTGTTCCTCGATATAAGTTCGTGTAATTATTACGACGTGTAACATGTCAGCAAGAAACTACAGGAAACAAGCCATATTTTCGGCATCATGCACGCAATTGAGGGGCTGAGAACAAAAACCAGGTAAGTGACATTTATTGAAAAAATGAGTTAAGTGAATGTCTAACTTGTCAATCATGTGAACTTTTTAGGGGAAAAATCAGGTAAGCGCTACTATGTACGTGTGGCACTATCTATGGAGGATTCACTTAACCTGTTTTCAGAGTGGCATTTTTTGTTAGGACAAAAAGTAGGT
>PNEQ01046797.1:0-34816 GCA_003012365.1 Medauroidea extradentata | reverse complement strand
TCCGCGCCATTTCTACACGAACAGGCGTACCAACACCATTCTTGAATGCGCTGAAAGAGAATTCCCTGCGCTTCACAACGGTCTATATCTCAGTCCTGCTAGCAGTACAGAAAGTGCTCATACCTGTCGTATAAGAACGTCCTACCGGTAGGCCTCTTTGTCCTGCCGGTAGGACGCTGTACAATCTATCATTAAGGGCCGGCCGGCGACTCTCTGTCTAAGTGACGTAGAGAAGTGTAAACAAAAATATTTCAATCTGAAATCCTATTATTTTATGCCTGCACTTCATTGTACAACGTATATTAAAAATACACATAGTTGGAAATTTAATAAAACGTGGACTTTTATTCCAATTCATTCTTGACCTTCGTGTAATAAATTTGGTGCGAAAAGAATACATTTTTTAAAGACTTAGCACAAATTTGAAAGAGTGTTTCTGATACAAACAGTCACTATCTGGCTGAAAATTTACGTTATTAAGATATGTCGAGCTTGAGCCTATCCCCTCCCAAAATGAAATCCAATCTACTCCGGGGCCGCGGTTATCGGAGTGGCAAATTTTTCGCCTCCCATCAAGACAATCCTGGTTCGATTCCCGACGGGGTCGGTCCACGGATATTTGCATGTGGGAATCGTGCCGGATGATGCCACCATTCAGCGGGTTTTCTCGGGAATCTCCCGTTTGCCCCGGCCCATCATTCCGGGGTTACTCCATTCTCACCGCATGTCACTCCTCACCATGACTGAAAACCTAACCTAGATGTTAAGTGCTGCCAAAATATCTTCACTAGTTACTACACTGGCTCTCGTTTAAAAATAAATATTCCTGCAAAAACAGTCGAAACAGGACAGCCGTTGAGTCATAACACTTTCCTTGTAGGCTCCCTGATGACTGCAAACTATAGCCACGGCATGCGAGAGTACGTCTCTTGTCTGGCTAGCAGGATTCGTTACACATCAAAGGGAAATTTAATATCGCACAAAACACCGGACATCTGAAAGAGACTGGAGGCATCAAACAAGATTCAAGTAAACATGGTGCCCTCTGTTGAGGTTTCCGTGACGTCATAAACCGTTCAGCTTCATCTACCAACTTTCTTTGAAAACAGTTTCTTATGGGGAAAATGGCGCTGCAGCAGAAGGTTCTCAATGCATATCTCAGAGGTATTTTAAAACAACTTTATGTCTCTGTTTCCACCAAGCGAACAACGCAACAGCTAGTTTTATCTTGTTTTATTTTTTTTAACGCCCGTAGTTTTTACGCCATAACTGCACAGGATAAACGGTTGAGGCGCTTAAAAAAGAAACAAATAGAACTTACATGAAGAGATAATGGAAATGCTACTATATAGCTTCCTACGGATTTAATCGCATGTTTCGTAGTCCGAAGATATCACATTAGCAACCATGGTCACTTTTCTTCGACGAAAATTAGAAAACATTTAATCAACATCTACTGTAAAATTTAATTTCGACATAAAGCCCACAGTTTGACGATGATTTAGCACTGCATTGTTCCTGAAAAGCGCAGAGGCTTGAACTAAATTCCGTCATGATACAGAAGACATGTCTGAACTATTTTATGCACCCAAAACAAATTTGGAAAACTTAGTCTGCAGATATTCCATATCTACAGTGTGATATGTTTTTCTGTGGAGTGAATTGTTTGATCACACACATTGTTTTAGAACATTTACACTTGACCTCCTGATTAAAAAGTATAATTTTGGGACTTACACCGTGACATCTCAGGGAATAACCATACGTCTTATAGCTATTGTTGGAAATATCACACATCATCTTGTTTCCTTCAAACTAGATTTTAACCATTGTAATATACATTAAACAGGCGTTATATCTTCTTATGTGAAATCTTCTCTTAAGGGCGCGGTTCATCTAAGTTTTTATATTTGCGCCAGATATTTTTTTTCATATTTTAGACATAAATTGTGATTAAATATTTCTCTTAGGAAACTTGTGTATATCTCATAGTTTTTGTGTAATGAGTCGTAAACGTCATAATTTGCACTTTACAGTGTTATGTACGCCACTAAAACCAATTGACATACCAAACCGAAAAAAATTTACAGCGTATAAAAATGTTGTAGGATGTGACTTAACATACATAAAAACAAAAAATAAAATATTTTTGCATTTAATTAAAAATATTGAATTTTGAAATGAAAGTTCAAAAATTTCCACACTATTTTTAAAAAAAATACGAAATCATTCTTTTGTTTATTTTTATATGTGTCAAGTCATATCCTACAGCACTGCGTTATACACTGTTTTTTTTTTTTAGGTTTGGTCTGTCAGTTGGTTTTATTGGCGTTCATAAAATCGTAAAGTGCAAATTTTGAGGTTAACGACTCATTACGCAAAAGCTATAAGAGATACAAAAATTTCCTAAGAGGAAGATTTATTCACAAATTTTGTCTAAAATAGAAAAAAAATATCTGGTACAAATTTAAAAATAAAAGAAAAGACTTTGAAAACTGAGGTGAAACGTGCCCTTAAAACTTTGACCGAAGTATAACTTAAATTAAAAATTCCGTCGGCTAGCACGATACTAAAGATCTGCTGTAAGAAATTATGCCATGCTCTTAGATAAAAACCATGAAGGAATGCATTGAAAAATATTCTCTGAGGGTGAATGTTTTATGCACAAAGTCTCTACGAGGCTACTGAAATATGTCAATACATTTAAAGTGGCATCATTTGAAAAAATAATAATTTTCCACATAAGGAATAAAGAGTAAAGAAATGTAGGTTGTGATAAATTCCAACTAAGAGATCAGAAGAGCCACTGCAAGAATTGTGGCAGGACATTGTACGACATGCCCACCATGCCCAACTAAGGAGCCGCACCCAGAGATCAGAAGAGCCACTGCAAGAATTATGGCAGGACATTGTGCGACTCGCCCATTTGTCGCTCGTGGGATGTCCAGAACAGGCACGAGACATCATAGCAGTCGGCTTCTTCGTCGATGCCATCGCCGATGTAGAGGTGCGCCAAGCAGTGCGCCTGGCCGCCCCAAGGACTATGCAGGATGCCCTGGCCAGAGCACTGGAGATTGAAATTGCAAGAGGACCATCAACTCGGCGTGCTGTGCGGGCAGTCGCACTGTCAGGCGACGAGAGAGACAACAACCTAGAGAACATCCTGAAGAGAATGAAAACTATGATACATAGAATCACATCGATTACACCCCGCCCTCGACAACAGGGGCGACCAAGCTGTTGGGAATGTGGAGAGCCCGGACACCTGAGAGCCCAGTGCCCACGATGGCTTCAGAAAAACAGAAACCAAGAGCAGGATGAAGCTGCCCGATCTGGCCGGCCGTTGGGAAACATGTAAGCACTGGTCTTAAGGAGAGAAGGTCGGTTGCTGCGGGAGTTAAGGCCCCAGTATTTCTTCAGGTACACTCAGTAAAACAAGAGTTTTATGCAATCCTATTGGAGGGCAGTCTGGATAATTTTTACTGCAACATGGTTGTGGACACCGGAGCAACCATTACTGTTGCCCGACCGGACATCTTGGTGCCTTCTCCCCAGCAGTCAAAGGACCATAATCGAAGACCAAGCTTTCTGACGACAGTGACAGGCGAGACCACACCAGTGAAGGGGAAGAAAAAGGTACAGACAAAGTTGGGTGATCTCTGCATTGAGCACGAAGTGTACATAGACGACATTGAAGATGAATGTTTATTGGGTCTGGATGTGTTGCGCAAGATAGAGTGCTGTATAGATACTAGGTCGAGAATACTAAGGGCTGGTAACCGATAACTGGCAATGATGCCACGAAGCGAACTATCCTTGCCAACCAGCTGCCAAGTGGTCTGTTGTGAGACAACTGTTTTGCCAGCGTCCAGTGAAATTGTCATGCCATGGTACCTGGGGGCCGGTGATCGGCAGCTGTTTCGTAACACTTGGTGGGCTAGCCCATGACTAACCAGCTGGGCGGCTACGTGATGGAAGTCACGCCGAAACTATGTCATAGATACCTATCCCAACTGCGCTTTTACCCTACGAGGCGGCCTACAAGACTCAAGTCACGCCCGAAACATGATGAAATGTCTATTTTTAGACCCATGTAATGCGGTGGTTCCCCTACTGTTTCGCCTAGTATATAAGGGCTGAATCGACAAATTTGAGGAGAGTTCGCTATTGGTCGTGCTAGAGGAAGGTGCTATGCTTGTGGAGAGAGACTGGTGAAGACATCTTGGTGACGTCAGAGTCTACTGTGATGCGGCAGGCGGCTACCTTCGGAGCAGTGTTAGGCGAAACAAGAGGACTGCTGCGGCGGGCTGACGAGCGAAGAGGAGGTGCGCGACGGGAGTCGAACCGAAGACCTCAAGAGTGAAGACAGCGGTGCACTCGGGGTGTTGCGCAGTACACAGTGATTTATCACCACTGCGGACTATTAAGGTTGTACACTGTCACTATTTGAGAAACTGTTGATTGGATATATTACTGAAATTAATTGTGATTTGTAGTGTTTAATTAATTGATGGTAGACATTTTTTGTGCTTTAATTTTCAAAGTTAATTAACGTGTCTGTGGCACAGGAGTAATTGTGTGCATAACTAATTGTGTTGTGAAAGTTATAGTTGATTGCTGTTTTGTGTTTTTGTAAGCTTTGTGAGGTAGTAAATCAATAACTTAATTCAACCCTTTTATTTCTAATTATAAGACCTTTATCCCAAAAGAACTCATGGGAATTGCCCACATATAAAGTTTTTGTCTAAATTTGTAACAATATGTTAAGAGAAGACTTCGTCTGGCGCACGGGCGGTATTGCAGCGTGGCGCGTATTCATTTTCGGTGAAACTGCTTAACTTATTCATATTACGTTTATCTACGAAAAAACACGCAGTTTAAAATATGCTTGTATGTTTTAAAATGTCAAAGAATTCAGTACGCTTGTAAGATATTAGAGTTACGGGTCTCTCCAAATGGCTTAAAACTGCTTTTTTTTAGACTGCTGCAACTCCGAGAATCCCACCTGAATTCACAAAGTACAAAGTGAGAGGCATGTGTTGGTCTTTACTTCATACTACTCAAAAATTAAATGTTGCGGTCACCGCTTAAAGTCCCGTAGGGAAAAAAAGACTACAAAGAAAACCTTGGACGCCAGTTTGGCGCGAATAGAGGCGATATGCTTCTTGTCAAGCGTGGGACACTGGCTCTTATCGCTGACGTGTGTCGGCCTATGTAATGCATTATCGCCTCTACCCCCAAACTGACGCGCAGAGCTCTACTATTATTCATTTTCATATGGGACTTTAAGCGGTGGCCATATTATTTTACTTTGCGATTAAAATTCCAGCGTTTATTTCAATTATTGTGTTTTTCAAATCTGGTTGGAATTTTCCTAGATACGGCAGTTTAAAAAAGCTCTTTTTAGCCATTTTGAGAGTCTTGAAAATCGTGTTTCTAATAAACGCTCCAAGTTTTTAAACTGACGGAAACGTTGTTTGAAATGTGTTTTCTTTTCATAGATGTACAAACGCAATGCGCGTTGAGATGTTTCTTCCAAATATGATTACTTGTATCTCGCTGCAGTGCATTTCAAGCGCAGGTAGATAGGAACCTTAATACATGACTGCCGACTGCTCATCCTGAACTTGTCATCAGGGTCGTTGACGCATCCGATGCGCGTGAATGAATCACCCTTGCATGTAGCGGGCGTAATTGGGGTCGCGCGAACCTTCGCACAGTCACGTCTAATTAGCGTCAAGGTCGAGCGTCTCGAGCTGGTGAATCAGAGGAGTCAAAGAGTGTATACGTAGGTGTAAGTGGAGTCTGCCCACGTGTGTGTGTGGACCGTTCTAGTATTCGCCACAGTCATATCATGCGCGTACCTAGAAAAAGTTTTTGGAAAACGTTCTTGACATAAAAGCAAACACGACGTTTCCACGATGTTTTCGAAACGATTTTTGTATAGACTAGTTTGCATTGACGTCACACGTGCGTTTTCTGTCTCTGTCTTTCGCTGTTGGATGACAAACAAAGCTTGTTTACCTTTGTGGCAGTGTGTTTTGTGTGTGATTCAGTGGCATTTTGCGGGATATTTTGAACTTTTATCATGAGAGGGCTAATTTCTGTTTTCAACCAAGTCATCCTGCGTATATTTACGTGGTAATTGCATGATTTATAAAATATACAACATAATTCTGTTGTAATAATTGGTGTACTGCAAGTGAGATTTGACGAGTGTTTTTACCAAATTCACCTAAAGTTATACTTGCATATCTTCAGATAAGCATTATGATAGAGACAAGAATTAATATTTTCGTTGTGTTTATTTATTTTTAAAAGCAAATATATACCATTCAAAGCAAAACACTGGATGGAAAATGTAAAAATGTGTCGGCCTACATACAGTAAGAACGTCTGCGTAATCAAACATTTTATGTAAGGTAAGTAATGTATTTATATGTAACTCATATGATATTAAGCTATTTTCGTTGTATAAAACAAACTTTAAAGTACCAGTAGTTTTCAGTTAAAATTCGACAGAAACTCACACCAATCCTGAACTGCATGAACTTTGATAATACCTGCATTCAGTAAAGTTGTAATGGGAAGGTAAAATAATTAGTAGGTAGGCATGTTTAAGAAGTCTAAAAACAAACAATCATTTATGAAATTCGTCATGCAGGTGAAAACTGAATTCAACTTACAGGGGGGTTTATTAAGCATAGCAGACATTTTAAAAATATGTGTTCGTGTTTGTCAGTTTAAGTTGACCTATAACCTATGCTAATGTTTCAAATAAAATTAAGCGTATGTTAAATGTGATAAACTCTCCAGACTTAGATGTAGTCTAGCAATTTTAGGCCACAAGCCTGTGAATTGGTATCCTCAATATTTGTATCAATGTTGTAATGTCTGATTGTAAATAAAACTATTCTTTTGGAGGATGAAATACATTTTACCTTGAACATGTTCATAGCTTTTGTCATCTGAAGCAGTGTTCAATTATTTATGTAATGTGTTCATTGCGTTAACATTTCTGTGTTGTTTTACTAAGATATGGAAATTTACCTGTTTCAGAAAAACCATCAGAATATTTCTGTAGCACTGAAGGCCTATCATCTGGATTGTAAGACATCAGTAAATATTATTTCATCAGTGGGGTATGAGGGTGGTAAGCAGAAACTCATCGACCATACTACTTATTGTAACTGGAAATTACCTCATTAGACAGGTAAGATATATGCGCATAATAAAATATGCAACAAAAATGTTTTTTCAATGTGTGTTTCAACTTGGCATGCATGTATACTCTGAAAATGTGTAACTGGCATGTGCATAGTGTAGGTGGGCAAAAATAAGTTATAGTGCTCCAGTCAGAGTAATACCATAAATGATTTAAATACATTCAGCTATGTAACAGCCAGTATTGCCAAGTGTATAGTGCAGCACTAAACTGTCATGCCAAGGTTTTTGAAGATCGTTCGAGGATGATACTTGTGCTATGCTACGAAATAAGGTTCTGAGGTTCCTTCTTTTTGAATTGCAATGTAAACTCTTAACCGATTATGTGTAGTTACATTTTTAAAATCAAAACAAGTAATTTTTCAACTGTTAAGTTAAAAATCCTAATGTATAAAGGTAATGTACCAAACAATTTCCTAAGAATTTAAGAAATAAGTACCGGTAACTTAAGAGATTGTAAAAAAATGCACAAATCATTAATGTATTCGGTGGTCCGTTGTAATACTCTTCTCGTAAGATTTAATGTTTCCAAGTTGAGGTCCAGACATACAAACTTTTCCTGCACACAATTTGCCTGTGCAGCTGGCTATCTGGCGAGTGGCATGTTGTGTGGCCTAGATCTCGGATAATTGGTATAATATTTATTCTTGTAATGGTAAAAAAATAACAGGTACGTGAAACTGCATAAAAATAAACACGAGAAAGATAAAGATAGTTAGGTTTACGAGGGAAGAAGTTAGGAATACGGACGTATACAGATGGGATGGACAGGGGGTAAAAGGTGTGTCAGAATACAGTCTAGGGATAATGTTGCAGAGTGACTTACAGCGGAGAAGGCAGGTATAGTATATATAAAAGGAGAAGGGCTCTAGAAATGCTGGGAAGGTTATTTGAGAGAGTTAGTAAAATATAGTGCAGTGAAAGAAAATGTATATATTACAACTGTACAAACAGTGTTACTACAGTATGCAGCCGCAGAGTGGGCCCCATACATGGAATTGAATGTGCGGGACTGGAGAAGGTGCAAGGATAAGCAGTGAGGTGGGCAAGGGCAGGTTGGTGAGGACAAAGGGAACTTTAGGCCATCTCTGATGTTGAAAGCACTGAGATGGAACTAATTGAAGGAAAGAAGTGTCGAAAGACTGGTCAGGATGTACAGGATGGTGAATGGAGAGGTAGGCTGGGGTAAGTTAGGCTGCCTGATAACTAAGTCAGAGTATAGAGAAAGAGGGAATAACAACGAGAAAACTCAGGTGATGAGAAACACAACAGAGTGGGGTACGGAGTATAATTCATAATTGGAGGAGTTTGTAACCGTGAAAGGGATTTTAAGAACGCTTTGGCAAGTGTTTTATGGAGTAGTAATACGATGCCAAGGATGGTTGTTCAGTTGCAAGTTAAAAGAAACGTTCCACCAAGCAGTCAACCTATTGCAAGTAACATGTTATTTTTATTAAGCACCCAGTTCAATTTTTTTTATGTTCCATGTTTTGCCTAATTATGCAGGTAGGTTATTTGTTTGTGTTCTTATACGCAGTTAATAATGCATTATTGAGCTGCAAGGTAACATCTGAGTTATAAAAAGGCATATAGGCCTAACATAGTTTAGGTTTTTTTTTCACAGGAATAGTAGGTCATGTGTTTATTAAACACAAAATAGCAATGATGTTGTAAACGTAATTTTACATCATCCGAGTCTACGAAGGCCGTAACACAGTACGTTCCAATCACTATTGTTTGTACCTTCATCAAATAACAACAATTCGAACTTGTCCGCTATACCCTGAACCTATCCTTAAAATAAAACCTTATAAACCTCCAACACCTTTAAAATATGCAGCAAATAGTTGCGGAGCAAATATGAAATCATACACAACTTTCATGAACTTTAAAATGCGAGAGAGCATGTTTACAAGTCAAAACTCCCCCGACTCCACCACACAGGCGCGGAATATAATATATAACAATTATTTTCATGTACGGTGTCTGAAAACAATATGCACACATTTCTAGTTTCGAAATATTTTTACATATATTTTCCTCATTAGCCACATGCTTGGTTGACATCCATATTTTTATTGTTTGTCATCCAAAAATTTGTTGTTTACGTTTCGCTGGGTAAAAGTCACGTGATGCGAACTGGTCTATTCGGTGGCAGTCCAAACTGAGGCCGCGTTCCATTTGCTGCTGAGAGCAGCTGCATTTACTGACGAGCGTTCCTTCATATCGTCGGCTTACATTTAGAACCTCGTAAGTCCAGATTTTCCAAATTTTGTATTTCAGGTGAATTTAGTTCTAATTTTTATGGTGCTTGTAGTGTTAAAATCTGCTAAATCTACCGTGCATTAGCTTTCTTCTATGCTCAAATTAAAAAACCTCGTATCTATGGTGTAGCATGACTACGAATATTTTCTTTTTGCTCTGCTGTAAAATTTGCTGTAATGGACTTACGAGGTTTTAGAAGTAAGCCAACGATATGCTGAAGCTACTGGGAAGGTTAATTATACTACAGGTTGGAAACATCAATGTTAAAAGTTCGGCACAGGGAAAATTTCTGCCGCGTGAGCGGTGGTATCGGTAATGGGTGCAAACTGATCAATCACAGAGCTTTCCTCAATTTTTAAGTTACATAAAGTTGATAAATTAAAAGGCGAAATTGGTTTTATTTTCACTTAAAATTAAATTAAACGACGTCTGTCATTTCCAAGCCTATTAAAATTTAATATACTACAGTTTCGTAATTTTCTGGTTCCTTAGCGAGAGCAGCGAAACTAGTGGCAGAAATGTTTCCTGTGCCAAACTCTCCCATAAGAAAACACATTTACTTTCTCACCTGTAGTAGAATTATCCTTACTACTGGTTAGTAACTGAAATGGCGGCCAAACAACGACATGTCGCTTCCTTCTGAATCTACTGGCGGGCAGGAGGTATGCCAGTGTCAATAAAAGCATACGACATAAATATGGCGGAAATTCATGATGAACCTAACCAGTAAGTTATAAAATTGGTATATGTAGAAGATCTACATAGAGTAGGAACGAACCACTGAAACTAAAATAAATTATATATTATATTTTTTTTTTCAAATAATTATTTTGTTTTATTTTTTAATTTTGTTTGAAGTTAACAAAGAGTTACTTGTAAAAGAAAGATTTTTTTATGTAGGCCCTATTAAAAAATGGTTACTTTTTAATGTAATTATTTGTGGATTATATAATAAATCATGTAATCATGTTTAAGGTGTCCGCCTGCCCAGGACGCCGAATGGTATGCAGAACTTCGGCAATTACTAGATTATTCGCAAACTGCTCATCGCACATGAGTGATTCTCCTTAGGAATTTCATTTAAAGGTCGCTATACATGACTATACCCATTTAAGTTCATTACTACACACTAAAGCATATTTTATAGCGGCCGAATATGTCAATTTTCTATTGGTATAACTGTTGCTGCAGGAACATTTGAAAGTTACTGTCCGCGCGCCAGCTTTGAGTCCCTGGCGTATATGCATTTTTCGTCGTAAACGTCATGTACGCGTCATTAATACAGTAGTAAACTCATCCAATCTTACAACGTTACTTCGGCTAGTACGTGCGTCAACATGGTATCAGCTTCGTTAAATGATTTATATATTTACGAACGAAAATCGCATATCCGCCAGGGACTCAGAGCTGGCGTGCGGACAGTATAGGTGTGTACAATATACCTTTATATTTAAGAGCACTTCGCAACGAAAAAATTCGTATGTTTATAATTGTACCGAATACTGTCCAACTCTTACACATTACATTCAAAGTAATTTCCCACGAATAAAATATTTTTCGAATCCATACTATTCGTACAATCCCACGTCAAAATAGCGATTTGACTATTTTCGCTACTAACCCAAAGATAAAGCTATAAAAACGATACAAATGAAATAATTTTGAGTGAAAGTAAATGTATTAAGCTGCGGAATGACATCTTTCTTATTATCAAAAAAAATACAGGTTACTCAAATATATGCAAAAATTTAGGTACGTTCAAGAGTTGTTTTAATACAAATTCTACGTGAAACTACAAACGTGTCATTCTGTAAATTAATACACTTATTTTCGCTGTAAAATATTCTAAATTATTCCATTACCACTTCTGCTCTTCTAGGCCTTAAACGCACGTGGTGCTGAATTTTGCTCGCGTTAAAATAAATAAATAAATGCTGACCCAGACGAACACCTTAAATGCAGATGCCATTATTTCTACTGGCAACCTTTTCCAATAAGCGTTACATTTTAGTTTATCTAATAAGATCACCGAGTACTGGTGGTGTCCCATTTTTTATGGCCAGTAAACTCAACAGCAAATGGAACGCGTCTTAAGTAGGTCGACACACGATCTCCGTTTACATGTTAACCCTACGTCCGATTTAAAGCTGTTTCAGTTGTATGGTTGTTATACGTAAGTGGAAGTTTAGGTAGAACTGAAATGTAATTAAATAAACACATTTTTTTTTTTGGTATTTCATTTTGCTTTATACACGAGTAACTGTTTTAGGAATCATCTATCTCAGAAAAATTTCAAATTAAGTTCTAAATCTCTTCAGTGGACCAACATTTTACAAACGTTGAACATTTAGCCGCGGCAAGAAAAAAAATGTAAACAGACAACCTGAAGTTATGAACCGAGAGCGAATGCATTTTTATACACTTTCAGTACGATACAACTTTTTAAATCGATTCCAACCCTTTTGCATGACAATCGATGTTATGTATAAGGTATCCAAACCACAAACGTAAAGAACAGACAAAAAAACAAGCTCCTAAATTAGTATAAATTAAAGCGTCGATGGCTAAGCAAACAAAGTCAAACAGAGATATTGTATTTGGAAATAAGAACGTATTAAATAAAAAAAAAGGTTTGAATAATAATATTTTATGTTCTTTATCAAATGTGGGATGGTCTCTTTCTGCGCAAAACCATTGAGTTCTGTGTTTGGAAATATATTTTAACACCGATGTGGAAACATGGTAATATAAACAATTATATGTATTGACGTTTCTGTTACTCTGAAATTATGTATATCATTCTTCATATATTTGCTGTACCCACATATGGTTTTACTTTATATCCATCGTATAATGAGGGAAAAGGAGGGGTGAGCAATCGTAGTTATACTCTGCCCAACCTAAATGACAGCATTGGCCACAATCGAGACTAAATGTAAATTAACTCAGAGCTCACTTTTGCGTATTTTCTTTTTCTGAATGTTTACATATTTTGTACAAATGAAAATATGATGCACTCTGCATGCGGGGTGTAGATTTTTTTTGCTTCATTTTCTTTCCATGTTCTATAGAACAAGATGGCACCGTCTGTATTGCTCCATGGACGCTCCGAAATACAAACATATTAGTTCCTACTTACTGAGTGAACTCTAAATAGCTGGCAATAAACACTGCAATGTTAAGCATGTTCTGTATGACAATGCGAAGACTGGACATACAGTTGGAAAATATCTCCAGGTTTTGAAATAATGTCTTTCCGATTCGATATAACCATCGTTCAGTCCAGAATTTTTTCATATTAGTGCTGTTCATCAACTAAATATGTCCAAAAATCACCCAGTTTAATTTTTATGTTTGATCTTAACGTTCAACGATCAAATACAATACCTTGACATAAATTTCAGTGTCAGGCAAACAAGCTAAACTTTTTGTTAACTTACTTGCAAATAAAGTCGAATGTCTCTTTGAGTTTCCATTCTAGTTCCTCTTTAGCAGCAAGACGGCATCCCTTGACTTATCTCCACTCATTCAGTTGTTTCGTTTCCGATTTCTTTTATTCTCAATATTAAATTCTAGAGGGAAATCAAGTACCTCTTTGGGTGAATAACTCCAACTTTCTTCCATGATGATCAAAAATATTTCATATTTCATATCCACGGCAGCATTGTAAAAGTTTACACTCGGATCCTACACCCTCTTCCGAGCACGATACAAGTAAGAATTATGTTTTAAAATTCTAACGAAACTAGATCATTTTAAATAGAAATGCAGTTGTACAGCTGCACAGCATCACTTTTTGTTGGACTGGTTTCGTCTCAACCGCCAGTAGTGGCCCGGTGTACAGTGAACTATTTTCAAGTAACATACACAGTAGTTGATGGACTTTACTGATTCTGTCTTTGCCCCCCAAATAGTTTCTGAATCTTACTTCCAAGCGATAGGTTCAGAAAATATTAGTTTTTACCAGTGCCACGTTGGACGTGAGTATAACACAAAGAAGCCAGTTCCAAAATATGCTAATAAATGTATATCAAACTTCATAATATGTACGCCCAACATTTTGGGCGAGTGACGGACGTAAATATCAAACACTGGCATTTCTCTCTGCGCCCAGCATTTACAACAATCTATGCCAATAACGCACACAAATATATAACAACGAAATACAGTACTTCTATTTAAATTTAACACAGTCAGGGGCAGATCCAGCTGTGTGTTTACTGGGGGAGAGCATGCCTTAAAATGTAAATAAACCCACACCCCAAATCAAAAACAGGAGGTAGTCTGGGGGCCCTCGCCCGGAATAAAAAATTATTTTAAGGTGCAAAATGGTGCTATTTAAGGCATCTCCTAATCATACACTACTTAAAAATTCGAAATAATTTAAGAAAAAATCATGCTTTAAAATGTTAAGGCCCTCCTAACGGGATACGCCTCTGAATACAGTATACTTGCTGTAAGTAACCTACGTTTATTTCAACTCTAATATGATGAAACCGTTGCAATTAAAAGCATTTTTTCGATTCCGTACATGCTCAAAGATTTATTTTTATTTGTTCATTTATTCACGGCCAAATCCAGTCGTACGATGGTTTACAATTCCTCACGTGCTTACACAAAATGTTTGATATCATCGTTACATAAAAAAATGTTTACAAGCAGTGAAGAAATACATTTTTTTTTTAAATGCAGTTCTAGGTGATTCTTGGAGAAAAAATTATATTTTTCTTTGAACGAGTGAGCAGAAGTAATTTTCAATTTCCCAGACAGGTCTTTCCAATTTTTGCTTGCTATATGCGTAAAAGAATGTCTGTACTTCTCGGTATGTCCCGATCTTCTGCAACCGCAATGGCTATTCTACCAACATCTTGTTTGGAGACAATCACGGTATAGTACAGATTCATTATTGAACATATATAGGGGTGGATTTAAAGGCGTCCTTGTGGCTTTGTGATACAAATATTACTTCATCCTTTCAACTTTGTACACGCATATCACTTGCTGTGAGAAGTGAAAAAGTTCTGTGCACATGTAACTTAGTACGCCTACTATTATATTTCACTACATCTATTGAGGGAGAAATAGGAGAAATTCCAAACTCAAATTATCACGCATTTGAGTTGGTTGGGATTTTCCCTCACATACCTACTAGTTCCACTTCTGTGTGTGTCTACAGGATGTTACGGCCAAACTTTCAGGAAACATTCTACACACACATAAAGAAAGAAAATATGTGATATGGACATACGTCCGGAAACGCTTAATTACCATGGTAGAGCTCAATTCCTTACATCTAATTAAATGTCATTGCAATGCAGTCACGATTACCTTCCGTCACGTCGCCCACCTGGCGGTGATCCCAGGAAGTAACGTACATTCTAACGAAACTTTCCATTGGGTAATTGGAACAGTGTCTGTACGAAATGTTGTTTACGATGACATTTAACGAGATGTAAGGAATTGAGCTCTACCATGGTAGCTAAGCGTTTCTGGACATATGTTCATATAACATATTTTCTTTCTTTGCATGTGTGGAATGTTTCCTGAAAGTTTGGCTGTACCTTTTTGTAACAGTCAGTATATTATGTATAGTACACACACATACAGAATATGTGTTACATACAAATACATACACCCATAAGCGTAATGTGACACAAAATTCTTGAAGCAATTTGCCAAATATTTATTGAAAAAAAAAAAAAAAAAAAAAAAGTGTAAATGTCTTCACCAAGAAGCTGTAATGTGCAAATGTTTCGTACTCTGTTGGTAAATATATTTTTAATTATTTAAAGTTGAGGAAGGGGGAAGGGGGGCGCACGAATATCAATCACCGCCGTCCCCTCTAGGCTACGCCTATGTACACACACAAGCACGCACATACACGCATATATATGTATGTATGTGTATGTGAAGTGAGAGGGGTTTACGTCCCTTTAACAAGGTTTTTGAGAGCCAATGAGGGTGAAGTGGGGTGAAGGGACAACACATTTATGCCCGAGCTAGGATACGAACCCAGGACACCTTCTCTCTCTCTCTCTCACATGTGTGTATGTATATATATATATATATAATGCTAGTTTCCAGTTTCTATTAAACAACTCTCTCGGCTAATACACAAGAAATAAGAACCAAACATGAGGTCCACAATGTACTTATTATTACAACCGTAGGCACCAATTAAATATCGTCGCCACGTTTTTGCACGCATCGCACAAATTCCTAATTGTTTATTTTTTCAAGCCCCTAGTGCTAATTTTGCACAGTTGCACCTGCGTGCGTGTACGAGCGACCTTCTGACGTGGCCAGGGGGAAAAAAAAAAGTGAGCGCTTCGCCCGAGAGAGTGTGTTGCGTGTAAACCAAGCCACGGCCAACTGCACTCGACCTCGCATTGGCCGCCACAAAGGGCCGCTTTGTGCGGGGCGTAAACTCTAACCACGGCCCATGTTCAGTGAGGGAGGGGGCGGGGCGGCTGTTTGGAAAACTGCGTGGCATTAAGGCACCTGCCTGCTAGCCGTGTGTTTGAGAGAGAGAGAGAGAGAGAGAGTGGACGAAGGGAGAGGGAGGGCCAAGAGCGATGTTGAACGGCTCATTTGGTGCGTCATTGCATCTACCGCAAGACGTTGAAACGGCGTCCATTGGTATTGTAGATCACGCGCCTGACTAACACTTTCAGTGGTGACACCATCTACTTATTAAGGGTGTTCAAGTGCGATAAAATCATAATTTTATATTTATATGAAATAGTGTTAGTTTTGTAGACGATACTTGTGAGTACAGTTTCCTCTTACAAAACAATTTTAACTCGCATTTTTTTCTCATAACGGCGTGTCAAAGTCAAAATTTGCATTTTCTGCTGCCATGCAAGTAGTAAAAGCTAGTTGACTTATGTAAGTGAAAAAATTCACGGTGAAATAACACGCCACGGGCTACGTAATAAAAAATATATTTTTTAAAAATCCCGTGAACAATTTTTGTTTGAAAAAAAAATTGCTGAATTTTATACTTTTTTTTTTTTGTATTTTTGCGATTTTTTTAAAAATTCAAAATATTACGTTATGGTCTTTCAAATACTTTACTGCATAACTCATGGGATGTACTATCACAGTTAATTATTTTATTCAAGTAGGTCAGTTGGTTTTCACTATTTGCATGGCAACAGAACAAGCAAATTTTGCATTTGACGCACCATTATGAGAAAACTATGAGAGATAAAATTGTTTTGTAAGAGGAAACTGTACTCACAAGTATTGTCTACAAAACTAACGCTGTTTCATAACGATATAAAATTATGATTTTATCGCACTTGAACATCTTTAATGGAAAGTTTTAAGCAAAAGTCCTTGCACGTTTCTACTGTCTATTCGCGTTCTAAGTGTGAGCGCGCGAAGCACATGCACGTTTTCGAAGGTAAGGTCTGTCAATGAATACACGCAGTGTTCACGTGATTGCAGCTTGTAATCAGGGGTGTCCAGAATGCTCGCCACGTGTAGTGGCAGACTGGTATTGAGCGTAGAATACCATGCACCACGAATTGGTGGTATTTAGGCGAGTGTGAACACACAAAGTCGTGGGAAACTATGGGTGTAAATAATGAGATAGGTATGAAGAACCACGAGAAATCTATTTGAACAGCGACATCATCCAGCACCATACACAATGCAGAAATCCGGGCGTAAAACCCTATTTCTCAGGTAGACGACAATGTGCTATGGAAGAAATGTAAAATAATCAACACTAATATTGACACACGTATTGTAACTATTCATGAACGTTAACAACACCACGTGAAAAGACAAACAAAACAGAATAAAGTAACACAACGATTATTTAACAATAAAAGTTTACATGAAATTAAAATGTAATCTTCATATTGCACATTGCAGTAGAAAAATATAATAAACATAAAAATATCTAACAGTTCATTCAGATGACGCAGAACTGTCGTCATTACGGTTAATTATGAAAGCCTCCTCCATAATGTTATCCAGTGCCCACATTTTACTTTCAACCTTTTCGACGACATGAGGCACACATTTATTCCACACGTCTAGAGTCACAGCGTGTATCGCTTCTTCAAGAAGTACTTTAACATCCGACAACTTGTCAAACTTATTCTTCACAGCATCAAAGCCTTTAATTCTGGCCCAGATTGATATAATTCATGTTGCACGTGTGTAGACATAATTACAGTACCGAACATGCAGTGTGTGTATCACGATGTACGATCGATATGCGAATAAACAGTACATAGCAGCCCTAGTTGGGCGTACATGCGTTTCCTTACGTTCGACTGCAACAGTAAAACACATTTACAGCTGACGTTTCTGTCTGATTAAAACACTATCAGAAAACAATACGAACACTCGCTTGACCAGTCACCAATTTAACTCTCGTCACATTGCAGCAGCGCGCGCTGGTTATTAGCTTGTACACCCCTTACCACTTATAATCGTATCACGCACTCTTGATTACAAACTACAACTCTCACATCTCGGCGAATTAACTATAGAGTAGTTTCACAGGAATGCCGTGAATAGTTTTTAAGATATAAAGGTTGAAAAAGTTTTTATAGCCATTTTAAGGGGCTCCGAAATGAATTTCCTAACGGACACGATGTTTGGAAAATATTTTCCCGTCATTGTCTGAAGTGAATTTTCTTTTCTTAAACTGACACAATGGGAACATGTAGAATATTTTCGTGAAAGAAAAAAATGTTTACAAACACGGCAACGCATTTTGAGCGCGTGGTACTAGGCGCCCTTAAGAAGCATCCCTTCATAACGCACATGTAGTAGTAAACTCAAACGTCTAAAACAAACAAGAACACGTCATTCCAACGGTACATTATAAAAATAAAGAGCCAAACCTGAACAATAAAAAGCTTACCTACTTGCGAAACTACTATGTTCAATTGCTATATCAGAGTTGGAAGAGGGCGAGTGCCGCCTGCCGACATCCTGTAGGCACGCCAGTGCAAGAGACGCTACACGTGGTTCGGCTAATCGAACGTTTTGAGTGACCTGGTAGCATTTTCCCATTTATTCTCATTTATATTCTTCCGCTGCGTGCAAAATAAGAGTGGTTTAGTGTCGATTCACTAAAGTTGGTAAAGTGGCTAGAGCGCTCGCATTCCACCACTGAAATTCGGGCTCGATTCCCGGCGGGGTTGTTACCCGATTTTTTTGCACGTGGGAAAAGTGACAAACGTTATCCTGCAGGTTTTACGGGGTATTCCCGTTTCCACCGCGTTTCGAAATTCGTTGCTTCTCCATGCTCTGGGTAGATTTCTTTTTCGGCGACAGTGACCTTGTTGCATCTTTTTTATTAATTAAGCATGTACACATTAAAAACTTTAATAATTAAACTTCAGTTTTATGTGCTTAAGTTAGCATTATTTAAGTAACAAAATACAAAAAATATATGTTATACACTTAAAGGTCTAAATCCAAGGAGGGCATTTGTCCACCCCCTAAATGACGCCCCTGAATGCCAGGCATTGAATTATTGTAACAAAACATCTTGTAAACGTGCATTGTGGTAGTTTGTATCTATATGACCATTTTTGTTCCTTACTACGTAATGCTCAAACCGACCACGTTATATTTGCACAAAGCTTGGCGGCAAATAAATATCATGCAGTAAGAGCCACACCTATTAATTTCATAAAAAGGAAACAATTAACGGCTTATTTATTAGCATGTTAAATATCCTAACTCCACTTTAGCCACCGGAGCGTAATTGAACTCCAAGCTTTATTTTGCAAAAAAAAAAAAATCTATTTTCAAGGTCTCATATCGACGTTAATGTTCACTTGGTTAGATAGTGTACGTTACATTGTTTCATAATATGTATACGCACACATACATAAATACCAGGAAAAGATTACTGCTAGCTAATAAAAGTACCGTATCTATATGTGCGATGTTTATTTTTTCGTTATTCGTATGTTCCCACGCAGAAACGAACGTGTGTTAGTCGTCTGCAAATAGCTGAACTCGTGTGCAGTAATTGTCCAATTATTTGTGACGCAACGTGTTACATTGTTTTGGAGACTACTTTGGTGCCAAAGATTTTCGCATTTTCTACACATTCTATTCACTAGTGTATCAACTTATATCATAGCGTCCCTGTTGATGGACCATTATCTTAAGATCGAATTTAAGTTTTTACGGAAAAATTTTATTGTTACATTTTTACTGTAAATAGATAACTTTGTCTTATATCGCACAGTAGTTAGGTTGCTTTGACACCAGAATGCAAATATGTAACATCTTGGCAATAGTACAGTATACAGTATGATTACGGTTTCCCGAAAATAACAGCTAAGCTTACAGCATGAACCGCCGAGTGTTGGCAATTCACATGGAAAGGCGCTTGTGTTCTTGCTCTCACGTCGTGTCCCATAAATCACCGAGCTCTCCTCTGGTGATGTATTGAACAAGCACTTGAGCCAATGTGAGCAGATTGGCGCGTCTATTTTTGTTGGTGCTGGATCGGCTTGGCTTGTCAAGGGACAAAACAGTCACATTTCGAGACGCAATGTCCACCACGCCAGCGTGCACAGAAAATAAATAATACGCCAACATTACAGAAAAAAAATTTGGTACTGTGTGGCTTCCGGCAAAGAAATCGTGTTTCACAGCAAGAACAATTTTTGGTGTACTCCTCTCCCCCCCCCTCCCACACCCGCCCTGTTTTAAACGACTGCATTAGCTTTACATCATATACATTTTTTAAAACACTACCATAAACTTTTTAATAAGAACACCATTTTCGTTACCATTACCGCGTACTTAAAATAAAATATTTCCTTGCCGCAACAAAATTTATTTGTGCCAAATAACAAGTTTTAGTAGAGTGTGCTCACAAAGACAGTATCATGGTCTCATGCTACGCACGAGGCTCTCGTTGTGATGGTATTTTCTAAGCTGTTAAGTTTTTAGTTTTTTTCGTATAGTTTCTTAAAGCAGATGGTCTTCAAAGAAGTGTCAAAATTTAGAAGAAAATAACTCCATACATGACATGAAACACTCACAAAAGTGAAAATGTGTTGTGGGCTAGCATTCTGCTATTAAAAAGTCAATTATTAAACAAAATACAAAAAAAAAAAAAAAAAAAAAAAAAAAAAAAAAAAAAAAAAAAAAAAAAGTAAAACATACCCAGATAATACTTGCATCTCTGAAAATCGTAACGGAGATGATAAATGAAAGATTTTTACGAAGCGAAAATTAAATTCTGCAAACTTCTCGTTTACAAAATGGAATAAGAAGATGCTAGCCACATTTGAACTAAAAAATTAAAGTTTGGCCAGACGTGAGCATTACACGTATGCTTCTTTTGCTGGAAAAATTCCGAGCGGATCGGCGAAGCAGTAAAACGCTAGACTTGCATTCTGGAAGTCCTAGGTTCGATTCTCGATCCGGCCATTCTTATTTACGTTTTCCATAATATATTAAGCCCCGTTAAGGTTAATTCTATTACATGTTAGAAAGATCAATGTTAATAGTTTGTCACAGCAGGGAAAATTTCTGCCGCTTGAGCGCTGGTATCGGTAGTGCGCCAAACTGACCAATCACGCCTTCCTGAATTTTATATTAACCTACGTTAAGTTGATAATTTAAAACGCAAAATTGGTTCCTTTTCACTTCAAATTTAAATTAAATTACTTCTATCATTTCCAAGCCTGTTTAAATTAAATTTTACTACGGTTTCGTATTTTTCTGGTTCCTTAGCGATTGCAGCGAAACTTGCGGCAGAAATTTTCCCTGTGCCAAACTTTACCATCAAAAAACACATTTTTTCCAACCTGTGGAAGAATTTACCTTAGCCGCGTGTCTGAACATCCATAGTTTGATACACTATAAAACTGTTGAAATACCAGTGTACACATGCGTTTTTCGAACATCAAGTCAAATGTTTCGTTTATACTTCTTTTTATTTTCGTTACAGATGAAACGGGACAAATGTGTGCATGCAAAGTAACTCTGTAACATGATAAATCCAGGCAGCACACCATACCAAAAATTTTAATAGTAAATACTCTGTATATTTTACATTCATGTAAAATACATTTTTGCATCTTGTACACGTTTTTAAGGCCATGATATTTTATTTATTTCAAACAATTGCAAATAACTCTAATATTTTTAACCAAATGCTTTGGAAAAATTTGAGACTGTGTACAATAATACGATACACAATTTTGCCAGAGCGTTTTTCAAAGCCGTTTGCTAGCAAAAAAAAAAAAAAAACATTTCGCTTAATTTTTGCTTATTTTGACAACAAAATATGTGATATTTCAGGGGCAAAAATCTAAACATCCGTTTGGTGTATTGCAACAGAAAAATTCAGATACAAACGATGATATATAAGTGTTATAACTGTAAGAATGAATTTTTAATATATGTATTAATTTGCGTTAAAAAAACAATTTCCGAAACCACTGCAAAACTAAAGAGCGAGGCCTTAATCACAAATAATTTAATTTCCAATTTAATTGACGGTTATCTGGCTTTCTTGTATATTCATTCTTACGTTGCGACACACATTACATACTATTATCTGCCCTCAAGTACCTGTCAAAATTTACTTTAAGTCATACCAAACAGAGAATAGTGTTTCCTAACCGTCTCCGCCAGATCTCCCTCCCTTCCCGCCATCCCTAGGGTATTACAACCGTGTGCTGTTAAAGCGCGCTTAAAAACCTAATGAAATAATAACATTGAATTTGAGATATTTTATTTAGTATTTATTTGTATCTTTTTACGTGCCCTCGAACAGCACAAAGCCTTGAAAGAGGTACACGGGGGATAGAGCCTGTATATAGGACCAGGCCCACCCAGAGAAATTTCGTGCCCCTGGGCAAATGTGAGTTTGGGCCCCCCACACCCCCAATTTTTTTTACGGTTTGAAACACCTGTGGTTTGAAAAATTGACTCATCTGTAAACAATATGTTTATTTACTAGCTGGTACAATCCCCGCTCGCATAATGCCAGCCGATTGGCCATGTCCACCTCCGAAACCATTTGGTGCATCCTGCCCATGGTACGAGTGTATGGTCCGCCCCGGGCCCCTTGAGACCCCGGGCCCCTGAGCATTGCACCCCCCTGCCCCCCCCCCCCCCTCTTGGCGGGCCTGTATGGGACCATTCCAATCTTCACCTGCAGTAATTTCGGGAAACCCTGGAAAACCGAAATCAGAATGGTCGGAGTCGGGGATCGAACCCGGGTCATTCCGAATGGAAGGCGAGTGTTTTACCACGACTCCACCTCGATCGGTAATGTTATTATCGGTATATTACCGTCAGAATGTCTGCTGCGGCTATTAGCATAGGGGAAAAAATCATAAAAAAAAAACACACGCATCTCATTCTTACCATCAATCATGAATTGGGAAACTGTACTGACTTGTAAAATATAAACATAGCGGCAAATTTTGAAGGTACCACACCCGAACTGATTCGCTACATGCTTTAATGTTTTTGTCTACACCACGGTCGTAGAAGAACAGGTCTGGACACTCGCCTATCTAACAATGTATTTTGCTTGACCCCCTTGTTTTTTGGCTGTAGTTCGCCAAGTTACCGAGAATGTCGTACTTTTTGGCGCTGTAATACGGCGGTCGGACTTCAACTCCACCCACTTTTTTTCATTGTTAAATTTATAAAATAAATAAAGATTGCTGGAGCCTTTTCTCATATTTGTAAGCGAAGGAAGTATTTCATAAATTTATAAAAAAAAATACGTTCTGATAAATTGTTTATCTTAGTGGGAAGGAAGTGGGTGGAGTTTGAGTCCGATCGCCCTAACTGAAGCGCCAATAAAACACAATATTCTCGGTAAATCAGTGAACTGCAGCCAAACAACAAGGGGGTCAATTTTCCAGGCGTGTGTCCAGACCTGTTCTTCTAAGGCCGTGGTCTACACTAACAAAATATACATGGCCATGACAGACTGAACATTTGTAGTTATTTAGTAAATCTATGGGCTACAATAAAATGTAATGTTCTGACAACATGCACGACATTCAGTGAAGAGCAATTAATGTAATTGTTGTTATTTTAAGTGTCATGACATTAAAATTATCGGTCTACAGTATACTGAAGAAAAGTTTTCCATTTTATAAAATTAAAACCAAAATTTCTTTATATGTGTGCGCGCGTGTAGGCCTATGTATGTAAATACATAATGTATTTCACTTGCACTTTACTATTTTGGATATTTATTTAAAAATGTTTTCATTTCAAACTGTTTTACAAATATTCTTAAACCAAAATGTGATAGTAGAAATTTATACACGTCTGTAGTTTTTGAAACATTCATGGGAAAAAAATTACCAAACTACTTTTTTTTCCACTAGTTTTATTTTATGCTCTTATAATAAATAATTTCGGTTTCATTATTAAAAACTCGAAATATGAACGATCCCTCTGATGTGTTTCATCCCTTAGCAGGAAACTTTTCTCCGAAAGTTGGAGGAGTACGTAAGAGTATTTTCTCTCGTTATCGATTCCACAAACAAAGTGATCTGGCCGGTTTCAGGCTTAGTGACACGAGAGAGATATGGTTGCGAAGTAGAACGGTCCTGCGAAGCGAACTGGTTTCAAATCCAGCACAAAGTTATGTATCGCCACGAAGAAAGGTCTTTAGTACCACGTGGCACCTTGGCAAGTTTTGTGGGACTGGGACATCGTAGGAGAAAGGTTTCGTTCCAAGGGGCTGAAGTCTTTAAGCATACACATTTCCCCGTAAAAAAGTTTCTAAACACATTACGCATGATTTTCTTATTAAATAAATTTTACCCCTTCCCCAATTCCGTAAGCTCTTGGACACCATCTGATATTTTGTGATTCAGCATGTTTTGCCTTGATTAGTGAAAAACTGCTACGGATGCAATCGCCACTTACCTGCGTTACGTAGGAAATATTTTTAGAGCAAAACTTCTATGTAGGAACTATATGCATGTATGTGTATGTATGTGAGTATGTATGTGTGTATGTATGTGTGTATGTATGTGTGTATGTATGTGTATGTGTGTGTGTAACACCACAGCAGAAGTGCTCAAAGTCACATCAGTGCACATCCTTGGATTACTCCGGAAAAGACACTACACTAGAGCATTGCAACAGGGTGGCCACTCATTGCAACAAAGAAAATTCCCTGATTTTTCCCTGATAGAAAACCAAAAATTTCCCTGATTTTTGCAAGTATGAAAACAACATTACGACTTTTGATTCAACACTTTTTCCAATAAAGATAAATTTTTTACGTCCTTTCTGACACTACAGTCAGTGAACTTGACAAAACATTCAGCAGAAATAACTACGAACTTGACAATGAAGTATAGTTACACCTGCATAATGGTAATTTTTTCAATAAAAATGTTATAATGCTCTCAAAACTCCATTACATTCATTCCTATGGTTTTTGTGGAAGCTCAAAAAGAATGAGGCAAGAAAATTCCCTGAAATGTCTCAGATAAACAAAAAATTCCCTGACATTTCCCTGATATTTCCAGGTGACCACAATTTCCCTGATAATTCCAGGTTTTCCAGGTGGGTGGCCACCCTGTAACACCTGTAGTGTATATTAGTGTCAAAAAATTGATGAAAATTAGTGTCAAATTACCTTACGTAGTGCAACTGTTTCCGAAAAAAGAAAAGTATGTCTCGTAACAAATACTTTTTTACCTCAACCCGCCAAAGAAAGTAGGTGCCGACCTTGTCTGACGTTTGTTGTCTTTTCGTAAGTTGGCACAATGGGCACACGTGTAATATTTTCGTAGAAAAATCCTGTTTACGAACACACTGCAACGCATTTGAAGCGTGGGGTAGACGGCCACCTTAAGCAAACAGAGTTTAAATTAGCGTAAGATGAATAAATTTTTGTTCTGGGGTATTTTAAAGCTTATGAGAAATGAACATTTGTCTATTAAAATTAATCAATCTTTTGAATCGCATTTCTTTAAGTACCAATAAGAAAATTACTACGTCTGTTTTGAAAAAAAAAAAAGTTTTTTTAAACCTCATTCTTATGCCCCTTTTCGACCAAACCATGGTGACGCCCATGATTTGAAATTACGTTCCCTAATACACTACCGTCTTTACTGGGAGTAAGGAAACTAATATTTGTGGTGAACGTAGTAACGTGATTTTTCGCATATATTGACTTAAAAAGTGCACACTTTATTGTGAATGGACTGTATAAATGTACTCGGTGTTCAGAGACAATGATGACAGCAGAAATCCCGGGTATTCAGCAACAGTCCAGACGTGTCATATCAACACTTCGTGTCCAGACGAATGCTCAGTAGCTAATTGTTTTATCTCAAAGCAGCAGTCTGTTGCAGTAGGTTCTCGTAAAACAATACGCAATAGTTGCAGATATGAAAGCTGAGGCTGGGATTGGAATGTACGTCACCCCACGATTTCAAGGCATCTCGCCCTCGTAAAACGAGTCGTCGTAACTATAGCTTTCGTCCTCACCTTCCATTGTAAAGTGCATTTCACCATCCGAGAGGCGTTTTATTCCGTCATTTTTAAGTACAAACTGCACATACGTATACTTTACAACGTTTTCAATTTAATAGCGTCAGTACTTTGTGGTAGGAGTTCGTTAGTTTCGCTACTATAGAAAAAAAAATTACATAGAAAATATTTTTCCGTAGGTGATGTGTTCCTGAAGAACAATTTGTTAGGCCTAAATTCTGTACTGCCGTAAACTGGGGTGAACATAGACGCTGGGATCAATACAGGGCAATATTAGTAACAACAAACCCCTAGTATATGTTAATAAAACTATTCTTTGTAAGTATTATTAACATGTCAATTTCAGTTTTAAAACAGATTTTGATTGAAACTGCTTGTATACATTTTGTCTGTATTGATCTCACGGTACCTTTCAGTCCAGCAAGAGATAATTTGAAAGGGATATGTCATTCGCGAAATATCTGTTCACAAAGGTGACAAACTTTATGTACCGTATATACTCGCATTATCGCCGCTTTTTTTGACCTAATTTTTTTGTCAAAAAATAGAGTGCAGCCATTATGAGGAGGTAAAAAAAACTTTCAGATTTTTTGGTGTAAAACTGTAAACGTGCGTATTTTCCGGTACCTACTCGTCTATAGCATGACCTTTTCTCCAAAAATAAAGGAAAATATTTCTGGGTTGCAGGGTAAACCGGGAAAAAGACAAGGAATCTCGTTATTCCGTTCATGTGTCATTATTTATTGTATTGTCTGATGAAAACACAGGTGCAGCAATTGTGCGGGCTTTTCTAAATTCTTATTTAGGCCTTTCAAAATAAGTGTTGTGCCCGTATGCGAGAAAATACGGTATAAACCGTAAAGAAAGCACTTTAGAAGTCCATACTATTTTTTCCTTTCAATACAACTGTATCTTTATAGTCACTACATTGTAAAAATTATAGCAAATAAAGTATTGACATATTGGAAAATTAATGTCTGATGCCCCTATAAAACATATTTTTTAAAATTATTATTCTTGACAAGACGCTCCACGAAAGTGTTCAATTTACTGTGAAACGTGTACTGTAACTATGATTATACTTTCTGGTTTTTCTAAAATGTCATTAAAATTCTACAGACGTTGATTTTTTTTTTAAGGAATTGATCTGTTTTTCCATGTCCTCTTAAAAGACAGTATGGAATAAGGCCCGTTTACTAACAGATTCATTCATTAGTATTATTTTCAAAATAAGGCATAGAAAACGTTTTATACTGCAATTCAATACTATTAGGAACATTGCACAACGTGACCGAATAGGCCTATAGCCAGAACATTAATTCAGTTATAAAAATCCTCTTTCGTTTGTTATCAGAAAATAAATTACGCCTGAAAAATAAAGCTTTTCAATTTTTTATTTCTTCCGTCGCTTTCCGCCGTTCTGGAATGCTATGCTATGCAACATCCAGCTCTAAAGTAATTTTAAAACAACTGAAATAAATTTCCGTCGTAAAGGCTCATTTAAGTTTTTAGGGCGAACTGTCCAATTCCGAAAAGCCTAAGACATATTTGAACAAAATGTGATACCTACTTGAAATCTGCAGGCAACGTAAAAAAAAACCTGCAAAGTTAAACCAGACGTTTACGAGGTTCACTACATCACTAGTTACGTTTGTAAATAACAATGTTACAAGTTTGAGACATAAATTTTATATGTGGGCAATTCCCATGAGTTCTTTGGGATAGAGGTCTTATAACTACAAATAAAAGAGTTAAATTAAGTACTGGATTTAATAGCTCACAAAGCTACGAAATACACAAAACAGTAGTCAACTAGAACTCTCACAACACAATTAGTTATGCACACAATTACTCCTGTGTCACAGACACGTTACTTAACTTTGACAATTAAAGCACAAGAAAAGTCTACCATCAATTAATTAAACACTATAAATCACAATAAAATTCAGTCATATATCCAATCAACAATCTTTCTAATAATGACAATGTACAACCTTATCAGTCCGAAGTGGTGATGGCTCACCATATGCTGCGCAGCACCCCGAGTGCACCGCTGTCTTCACTCTTGAGGTCTTCGGTTCGACTCCCGTCGCGCACCTCCTCTTCGCCTGTCAGTCCGCCGCAGCAGTCCTCTTGTATCGCCAAACACTGAACCGAAGGTAGCCGCCTGCCGCCTCACAGTAGACTTTGACGTCACCAAGATGTCTTCACCAGTCTCTCTCCACAGGCGTAGCACCTTCCTCTAGCACTACCAATAGCGAACTATCCTCAAATGTGCCGATTATGTGCTTTTATACTAGCCCAGACAGTCGGGTGTTCCCCGCATTACAGGGGTCTAAAAATATATATTTCATCATGTTTCGGATGTGCTTGTAGTCACGTCGGCCGCCCTCGAAGTGTTAAGACGCAGTTGGGACAGGTATCTATGACGTCGTTTCGGCGGGATTCCCACTATGAGCTACCCGGGCTTTGAATCATCGACCAGCCCTCAAGGTGTTACGAAACAGCCGCCGACCACTGGCCTCCAGGTACATGGCACGCAACAATAACTTAACATTACTTGAGATTCGCACAATTTTAGTCACCCTTGTTCGTTCTTAGCTGTTGGTCGCAACAAGCATGAGTCTGTTAGGCCGGGTTTACACATTGGCCCAAAGACCGAACTTAGAATGAATCGACCAATGTGTAACCGGTGCTTGGCCGATCTTGGAATGTTGGCTTTGTGTTGGAAGCATTGGCCATCCATTGTCGGTTTTTCGCCCAACGTCAAAGGGATTGGCGTAAGGATTGGCGCTGACTTGGACTTTGTTTACACAATGGGCCATGCATTGGTGTTGGTTGTTTTCGTCGATTCGTAGTTTGAACTGGAAATTAGTACTAAATGTGGCGGCATGTGCATGGTAAAGGATAATTTTTTTTTTCTGTCTGTATTCTGCAAATATACACACATCATAAAAGTTATTGCAGCAACTGCCACGTCCATTCTTATCCTCCATTGCATTCGCTCAAAATTGGCGACATGACTGGCCAAGCATAAATGACAGCTGGTCTTTCCTCTGCCATTGGCCTTTTTACCTTCCAAGATTGGCCCAATGTGTAAATCTGGCCTTATAACTGTGCATCGTGATTTTCGTCAGCTATTAAGGTAACCGCCTGCCCAGGCCGCCAAGTGGCGTGCACAACTTCGGCCGCTACACGATTATTCGAAAACTGCTCGACACACACACGAGTGATATCTGCTTAGGAATAGCATTCAAAGTACGTTACAAGCGTGTATGACCATTTCAGGTTCACCCCTACTCATTAAAGCATATTTTCTAGCGGCCGACAACGGCGGAAATGGGTGTTTTTTAGGTCCTTGTTAGCTTGAGTCAGAATCTTTTAAAAAGGTTGAGGCGCGTACAATGCACATTAAACCTAATATTACGTCATAAAATGATAGCCACCACTGAATGTTTCATAGAAGCGAGTTGTTGGCGAGAAGACTATGAACGCAAGTTTAGTTACTTGTGCCTAAAGGCTAGAGTGATGCGTGATACGCACGTTGTGTCGTCCTTACCACTTCCGCACCTCTAGGCACAGAACGCGCAAAATCGTCCAATCAGGCGGCTACCTTAAGGCACTGCACCTTCTACTGCTCAGAGCTTAAACCGACACCAGCAGTTCCACGTTTAGCTTACAGCAATGAATGAGTGAGTGTTTTGCGGCCCTTTAACATTAAGGCTCGGTTTCAGTCACCGTATTGAATTTTATTATTTTTAGCCTTTTTGGAATTCTAATAAGAAAAATGTTAAATATGCGATTATACCTCAAATGCTACAGTACAGACCTTGCGATTTAGCTGTTGACTAACAATTATGCCGCAACCTGTGTGGCAAATGTTTTCATATTCATAATTTGCCCGACAAATTGCAACCTAACTATACATTGCTGGCTCCATTGCCATGCTCGTGTTGTAGCTCAAGGAAAATGGAATTTGCGGTATAGTCGCCGATTTAACAGTTTTCTTCTCAGAATTCCAAAAATTCGAAAAACAATAAAATTCACTTTTGCTTTTGCGACTGATACCGAGCCTTAAGAGCCGATAAGGGTGAAGTGAGGTGAGGGAAAACACAACAGCCATGCCCGAGCCGGGATTCGAACCCGGGGCCTCTCGCACTAACTGGTCAGAAATGAAGCCACACTCCATTTAAGTGGAAATGTACAAATATGAAGATCACTACGGCCAGATGGAATAGTCGAGCATGAGAAAGCAGGGTCGTCATTTTGGGGAGGGGGAAGGGGGGGCAAATGCCCTCCTCCTGGATTTAGAATTTTAAGTGTATAAATTATATATTTTGTATTATTATTTAAATAATGCTAACTTAAGCACAAAAAACTGAAGTTTAATTATTAAAGTCTCTAATTTGTACATGCTTAATTAATAAAAAAAGATGCAACAAGGTCACTGTCGCCGAAAAAAAAATCTTACCCCCATCCCCCTAGAAAAACCTGAAATGACGCCCTTGTGAGAAAGACTCTACAAAGCTGACTGTTATACTCCGCCTCCAACGAGCATAGATGGTACCTTATAAGAAACACTTACGGGAGTAAGTCAAGATATCTGGTATTCCAACAGTTACGAGAACATTACGAAAGCTTCATTTTTCAAAAGAACGAATGCGCATTGCACCACTGGCTTCCAAGGTCGACTAACATCAGCATATAAGATTTTTTTTCCTTGTGGGGATTTGTAAAGGAATCCTCCTACGTGCTTCCTCTTCCAACAACTGTGTGCGTACTGCACAGCAACATCAGTGGCTCCAGGGAGGACTTTTCTGAAATGTAATGCGTAAGTATTTTAAAAACCACCCGAAAATTTTATGAAAATGCATTCAGTCTTGTGAAATCGTATGATTATTTTACAAACAGTCTGTATTAAAAGATAATACCATATTTACGAAATTTTAATATATCTAATAAGCAGCTGTCTTTTCTACATTTTGGGGTGAAATGCAATCCGTCAGAAACCATAAAAACATTAGTTTAAAGACAATGTGTAGCCTATGTTGAGAGCACTCAACAAGAAAATCACGTTTAGTAATTGAAAGCCTCTCCTGGTTTCTTTTTTAGGAATTTAAACCAACTATCATACAAAGAGAGATTACGTAATCACTTAACATTAAAACAAACTGCCAAGTTTGGAGCTAATTTTAAAATAAAAATGTGGTCCAACAATTTAGCAGTGTCTAAATACTAATATAAAAAGAACCTATTATGCTCCAGAAATAATAACAGGTAATATTTTAAGGGGCCATCTAGCTAGAGGTATTTTGCAAATGCGAGGTATGGTCCCATGCGGTAGGCGATCCAGGCATCGCGGATCGTCTTTATGTGCAGTCTCTCTGTCGTCGGCTTGTCTCTACGCGACTTTCAGCTGCGACCCAGCGTAATCACACAGACACGCTGAACATACTTTAGTTATTTTAAAAAAAATTATCTTGTGTACTATGTTTCGTATAACATCAGTAAAATTTGACAGATACTTACGAGCAATAAGTGGAAGTATTTTGCGACTGGTACAGACGGCAGCCTTCACTGACTCCGCGCGCCTAGCTCTAAACATTCCCGTCTCTCCCAGGTTCACTGGAACTTGCACACACTGCTATGCAGCAACAGCGAATACAAATTACCAGAGCTACAATCACCCTAGCTTCAGGTTGTGACTACACAGCAAGTACCTTTTCAATATCCGATCATCGGTGTGCCTGTATAGGATTAACAGATATGAATGAACTCACGTGTTGCGTAACATAACCTGAATCTAAGAGTGCTGGTACTCGCTGCGGCTGTGAAACATACCATCCAGAATCGGATTTTTGTCGATCATCTGAGCTCGACTGTAGCCACTAAAAGCTGAACGCTGGAACGAACTTCTGGGAACACAGCAGCAGCTGCTTGATGATCTCTTGCTAGGATGGTATGTTACCCATGGAAAACCAAAGAACCGACAACGGGCGATGTGTTCCAAAGACAACACGGGCTCGTATTTTGGAGGACCAGGATTCGAACGTCAGCTCCGGACATCCTGATTTCGGTTTTCCATGATTTCCCAAAATCGCTCCAGGTTAATGCTTGGGTGGTTGGTTAAAAAAAGACCATAGCTGAAGCCTTCCGTCTCAAATGACCTCGCTGTCGAAGATACATAAAACACAGTACGGTAACCTTACTTAAGGTACCCGCCTACGTGGACATTTCTTTAATCAACGCCTCACGCTGGCCTAAGGTCATGTCACTGAACTAGTCTCACCGACTGCTCGCATCTAGGAGACATCCAGGATCCAGTGGGAACTCTGTATATTCATGACGTAATATTATAAATAAAGGTATATTGTAAATACCTACACTTTTTAAAAGATTGTACGCTAAGATTTTCATACCTAACGACAAAAAAACACCCATTCAGTGTTAGTACTTTCGCAATGGCGGCCATTTTTATCTTTTAGCGTAGTATAACATATCTGAGGGAATATATATTTTTTTCTGATTTCATTTAACTTAGTACACATACACTTTGGTAAGCTGACCTGAAACGTGTGTGTTTCCTTTATCCTGTGTTCATATTTTCATAATAGCGGTTATTTTTAAACTTTTAGAATAGTATGGTACATCTGTAGAGGTACGTTTTCGAAGTTCATTAATCTTAGTAAAAGTATATACTACTTGGTAAGTTGACTTGTTATTGTGTAGGCCTGTTTTGTTAACTCTATGGTCACATTTTCATAACGGCAGGGGTGCTATTTCTATTTCTAGCATAATATGACCTATCTAAATAAATAGGTACTTTTCTGAATTCATCAAACTTAGTACTCGTACACTATCAAGTACGCTGAATTGATTTTTGTTTATTTTGTTCATCTTGTGTTTATATTTCCATAATTTCAGTAAGAGGTGTACGAACTAATATTTCCTAAGGGGAAATGGGGAGGGGGAGGGGAGACACATGGGTGATGCAAGTCCGACCCCCTCCCCTTCCGCAATAAAACGGTGGGTCAGGGGGTGCTCCCCCGGGGAAATTTGGATCTCAAGGTGCAAAATACTGCTATTTAAGCAGTTTTTCTTAAACAAACATTGAATAAACTAATGGTGGAAATATTAATATTCTTTTACTACCATAAAATTTGTTTTGATATATGTATTTGACACAGATACAGTTATTAAACCAGAACTCCACTAGAAATTATTATTTTAATACCAAGAGAATGTACATATACAAAAAAAAATGTATTCCATGCTAACAAAATTCTAAACCTAAATTAAATTCATGATGGACTTTACACACGGAGAAATTCACCTTAAAAAACTACTGCACAGTCTCAAACAAATTCAGTACACATACAAATATTCAATCATTTACAAAAATATACCAGTCATTTATCCTGTAAAAATGTTAAATCTGTCAGAAGAAAATTATCATTTATAAACCTCACAATTGCTGAATGTTGATTTTCCTTAAGATGACCTAGAAACCAACTCTTTTAAGATATAATGCAGTTGAAGTGAAGCTAATTTTAAGCCATGGATCTGAGCAACCAATAAGTGATTTAAGTCTTTCTTGTGCCATAACTGCTTACAAATATGTTTTCAAACATCTTGAATCACTAAAAGATCTCTCTGAAGAAGCTGCAGAGACTGGTACGGCCAGGATGAGCATTATCAATTTTTCACTTCTCCAAGCAATGCTTGTACCATTGCTGACTCCTTCAATTTTTTTGCTACACAAAGAACTCCACTGATATTTTCTTCAGATGACAGCCTTAAATTTGTGCAGTTGTGCCCATAGTACGTGTATATTGAAACCATGTGAATGTGAATGTAACTCTAGTTGCAAATCTTCTGGTGCCTTGTTTTATAGAAGAGAATATCATTTTATAATTTTATTAATTTTGTATTTCCAGCTTGATCAAATCTTTTTTAGCTTATTTACGAGGTGGTTCATAATTTCATTAAATTCATTAATTTTTCTATGGGTGTAAAACTGATTGAGGGACTTGGGTTGAGGGTTTTTTCTGACTTAGCGGTACTCTGACAAATCTCTACTCAGCTGATTAACTAAAGTTTAATTTTCTTGAACGTTCTTCTGTCTCTTCATAAGTTTTAAAAAATCCTGTTTCAGATCTAAGTTCCAAAAGAGTCTGCACAAGTAGGCCTAGATCAACAGCCTTATAACACCAGCTGCACAGAACTCTGGATCTTGCAATACCTTTGCTAACACTTCACAGGGACAAAAATGTTTTTGCAGTTGTGATGAAAAGCACTGTTTCCAATTTTTTTTGACAGCTTTTAATATAGCCCCTTAGAACAGATTTTCTCTTGTTTCGTGAATTTCCTTTCACAATTTCTTCCAGAGTTTGTTCTACATGTCCATAGTTCTGTCTGAATCTCTTCAACAAATTTACTCTCACAGTCCATTGTGTAGGACAAAGAGGAAGGAGTTATATGTTCTTCACTGAATTAGATTCTAGTGTGCATGGTGGTGAATCCATGTGTGAATAAATCAATTCCCTTTTTACACTCTCTAATATTAAATTTGAGGTATCCTTTACCATCATCATAGCATCCCACATTCCTTAGAACACAGACCTTTGTGGTGATTTCATATCAGGGTTGCCACAAATCTTAAATTCTAAATTTCCCTGACTTTCCCTGACTTTTCCAGACAAAAAATTATTTTTCCAGACCAAGTCAAGGTTTGCTATAATACAATGCGAACACAACTTGCTTTAATTTATGTATAGAATATTCTATCGAATACATGCCAGACCATATAGCCCCTGAAATTCATACTCAAAACACATGC
>PNEQ01046795.1:50886-74819 GCA_003012365.1 Medauroidea extradentata | reverse complement strand
CTCCAGTTTTGGGCTTCCCCGATAATGAAGGCGAGTTTATATTGGACACAGATGCGAGTGATGTAGGCATCGGTGCTGTGCTATCACAGGTTCAAGATGGAGTAGAGAAGCCTTTAGAATATTTCAGCAAAGTGCTGCAGAAACCAGAGAGAAACTATTGAGTGACTCGTAGGGAGCTATTGGCAATGGTGAAGTCCATATCACATTTCCACCACTACTTATATGGCAGACACTTCACTTTGCGAACAGATCATGCTGCTCTACACTGGCTGCTGAACTTCAAGAATCCCGAAGGACAAATAGCTCGATGGATATAACACCTTCAAGAATACAACTTTGATATACAACACCGTGCTGGTCGCTCCCACAATAATGCAGATGCATTATCTCGCAGACCTTGTGACCCCAACTGTCGCCATTGTGAACGGCAAGAGGAGAAAAGTGGAGGGGTCCGCTATGTCAGAACAACCAGGCTTCAGGCATCAACAGTACTTAATTTAACTCTTTTATTTGTAATTATAGCCCTCTATCCCAAAGAACTCATGGGAATTGCCCACATATAAAGTTTGTGTGTTCTCAAACTTGTAACAATATTGTTCCTATTCACCCAGCTTTATAGTACTAGGCCTACGTGTTGGTACAGCCAATGCTGGAACATGTGGCAGCAAAGTGTGATCTGTACGTGGAAGTGAAGGTGCAAAGAAACACAGCAAAATGTTGAATGGTGTGTGGTAGAGTACGCTGGGTAGAGAGGAATAAGGTAACTATATACTATCTGTAATGATGAAGGAATTGAAATGGAGCGCATTGACGGACATACTAAGAATTAAAAACAGTTGAGAATATAAACAGTTGGCAGGTTTGTTAGAGGATCTGGTTCAGGCAGTTGATGAGGAGAAGCAGGTGTATGCCTGTTTAATAGACTTCGAGAAGAGCTTTGACAAAGTTCCTCATGGAATCCTGTTGAGGAAAGTGTTATTATTGCTGGATGACAAGAGGTTGGTTAACTGGCTTGAGGACTTTCTCAGGGGACCCTCTGCCGTCTACCAGGATTGTAGGTAAAATAAGACTGTTTACAGAGGTGGGCAGTGGAAACAACTTGCAAGAGGATATTAATAGGTTGTGGTCTTGGGGGAGAAGAGAATGAAGGTTAATGTGTGTAAAACCAAGATGGTGAGGTTTACTAGGAAGAGAGTGGTGAGTAGAGAGGTGTACAGATGGGATGGGTAGAGGTAACCACAGAATATATGAGTATCTAGGGGTTGTGGTACAGGCTGATCTAAGGTGGACATAGTGGTTAAGAAGGGCTTTAGGACTGCTCGGGAGGGTATTAAGTGTAGTTAGTAATGGGGTGATGGGAAAGACATATTGCACGATGGTTTGTCCAGTATTGGATATGTTGCAGCGGAGTGGGATCTATATGGGGAAGTTATAGGAGCTAGAGAAGGGCAGTGAGGTGGGTGATGAGTAAATGAAAGAGGCAGGGTCAGCCTGGTGAGGAGGAAAGGAACTTTTAGGCCTAGGGTGATGAACGGGGAGGGGGGATGGGGCAGTTTGGCCTGCAAACTAAGGGAACTTTTAAGAGAAAAAGTAGCAAAAGTATACAATTCAGAGGGTGTGAAGGAAAATGGAGAGGGGTAGACAGTCAATGCTGGTGAGGATGGCGAGGGAGTGGAATGCACTGCAGGAAGAGTTGGTGACTGTGAAGGGGGTTGGAAGGTTTAGGAGGGGACTGGAGGATTGGAACTGTGGGGACGGGTGAAGAGTCTGCTCGCCACCGGGCATTAGCCTGATTGAGAGTGTACAATTTATTATTACTATGGATGGAGAGGGATAGACAGGGTTAATTGTTAGCTAATGGGAGAAGGGAAGCAACAGTGAGAAGATTGAAAGGGTGCAGAGGAGAACATAGAGTAGGCTTATAGAGTACAGTATATGGTAGTTAATTACATCCATAAGTTCTTTTTTGTGTAAATTTTTGTACAAAGATAATGTTTTTTTTTGGGAGTGGAAGGTTTTGTATTGTGAATTGATGACTAAAAGGGACTGGAAAAATTAGAAATAGTATCTTTGAGGGGCAGGCAGGAGTGATCTCACCACAGCTCATTTGCATTTATTTATTTGATAGAAATTTTAGGAACCTGGGAAGTGACAGGGGCAGATAAACTTGCCACCAGGTAGTCACCAAATTGTAATTGATATTAGATATCTTGTCCAATTTCTCTTCCCCATTCCATATGTGGTTAAATTATGCATGTATGTTATTGCTTTATGCTGTCACCTGTACTTATTATGCATTGAGTTGGCAGTAACATTTTAATTTAAGGTATACGAAAAGACGACTTGTGGTATTAGGATTATTTTTTCACAGGAAAAGTAAGTTAACGATTAGGCAGAGTTGTAAGTTACAACATTCAAAACAGACCGATCCACTACATTAGAGTATAGACATTGCAAACCTCCGATACCATCAAAATATTCAGCAAACGGTTAATGAGATAATATGAAATCATATACAATGCTCACGAACATCACCTACATGAATGTACTGATTAACATTTCGAAAGCGTGTTTACAAATTAAAACTACCAGTGTCTCGCACAGACGCGGGATGTATTTAATCAAACTTTTAATTGCATGTATGATGCCTGAAAATATTGTTTGCTTCTTGTAGTTTTTTGCTAATATGTTACACGTCATAATCAATAAATAAATGAATTTACATCGAGCAACAGAAATAAATTTTACACGAGTCATTAAAAATATTGTTCTCGCAAACAAAATAAATGCGTCCTCATCGAAACAAGTTTCGTTTTCACTTCTGCACTTGTAGTTCCTGGACACACTTCATTAACAGCATAATAGATGTTTTTCATAATTATCGCATAATGCAATTACAGCTTCGGCCGACGACATTGTGAAATTTCAAATTGACAGAAACGAAAATGGACATTGGGGGCATATTTCACATCCTGCAACATGATGCCGACAAATGACAACCACAACCCTCTGATTGGCTAAAATGTCCAACTTGTAGCACTCCTTCCACAGAAAATAGCACCGAGCCAAAAATGAAATCCTCCACGAAAACGGCCAGCGTTCTGCCATACCTTCCACAGAACCTTCCACAGCACCTGCCACAGCAGCTTCCATGGAAGAAACTTCCATCGCGGCACACAGGCTTAAGCAGCATTGTCAACTGTACTGTTCTGACCACGGTCTAAGAGGTGGAGGTCTTGACACTGCATATGCTCTTCAGCAAGAGAAAGTGACCCCTTCATGTCGCCGAGAGCTAGTAGTAATTTGGTGGAAGATTAGATTTGTCTTGTTTACATCACGCGTTTTACAATGTTTTGCAATTATTTATGTAAAATAATTTTAATAAGGTAAGCTGACATCCATGTTCCGTGTCCATATGCATTGGCATGTGTGGAACTGTTTATAAAAGTAGTCTGAAAAAATATTTTATGTATTTTTGTTTTAGTTAACCCATTCGAACAAAAACTATCATTTCGTGCCCAACAAAATTTTAGAATCGTTGATATGTGCATCTACATGTCGAAGATTGAAAAACTGAATTTTATGGTTGAAAAAAATGTGTTCCAATACAAAATTATGTTCCCATTTTTTTCTTCGATATAATACTCGCAATTCCAGTAACAACTTTACATTTTAAGCTAAGCCAAATACAAAAATAAGACAAATCTTCCACCAAATTACTACTAGCGCTCGGCGACAAGAAGAGAGTCACATTTTATTCCTCAGTGTCAAGACCTCTACCTTCATAGACCGTGGTTCTGACCATTCATGTACGGTAATTTCACTGTGTACGGACGTAAGGCCCTGCCCTTATATCGTACGTTATTTGTACGGTCCTATCAAAATAAGTAGAAAATGGTTTCCTCACAATGAAACATTTGGCACAATTGTTTCTGTAACACCTAACTGGGTTTTGAAATTCTCAGCATCCCATAATGCAATCAGTATGCATGCTCTTATTAAAATACATTTTTCAGAATTAACCAGCTTCTCTAGGATGTAGAAACACCTGAAGATAAAAAAAAAAGAGGTTAAATACCACCAACCAGGAAACCACGCGAGCATATTTTGCATTGGGTAGATGAACATATCAGAAGTTTCCCAGTAAATGCATCACTCTATGCTGGAAACAAATGGGAATACCTTGATGCTCTTTTTAATGTAACGAAGATTTATAACCTATTAAAGAACAAACATTCGGACCTAAATAAAATATATGATTTTCACCCAAAGTATTTCACTGTAAACTTCCACATAAGATTTTGGGAAACCATGAGTGAATGTTGGCTTGAAATGAAAAGAGTTCTCAGCAAAAATTAAAAAATCCTTTCTCGTTAGAGTGCAAGAAAAGCAACTGCTGGAGAACTTGTTATCCATTCGAAAAGAGCACGGGAAGTTTACAATAAATTGGAAAACGCGATGTAAATACCGTACCTGTACAGGAGGTGTTTTGTACGCGGTAGTCGTGGTTGTTTGCATTTTGCATTCATGACATAAAAAACAGACAGATGTGCCATGAGAGAGGCACTCTTACTTATCATGTGACCGTGACTTCGTAGTGTTCCAGGTACAAATCAAGAAATCAGATCGAATCAACACTCCTTGTGATTATGTTCAACTGACATATACTGCTAGAAAAATGCCTTAATGAACGTGATCTAATTATTTCAAGAACTTTTACACATGTCGAGATAAGTATTTTAATACGTCCAGAATACAAGGCAAAGAATTAAGATTACATGCTGGCAGCACAGGATTATATGACCTTTATTTTAAAATCTAGTTAGTCACACATTCAAGATGGACTAGCCTGTCTTTACAGCTTCACCACGCTTAAAGACCATGCATATCCAAAAAATGGTGTGCCCGTAAAATGAGAATAAATTTCAGGATATCACAAAGCTGCGAGTCTATGCACATAATAACAAAGCGATAGTGAAATTCTTTTCAAGAATATGTCACTGGAATTCCGTGATATGACTTAAAAGTTTGTGTGTTAAGTGAATAAATGAATGAAAAGTACGGAATGCTTTATGTACTGTGAGGTTGAGGAGAATACTAAATAGTAATTAACACAGAATTTGTGTGGGCTGTAGCTTGTACTCAGTAGTAATCTGGTCTAACAAGAGGTTCCATAGGCTAAATTATGCATAACAAATAGCACTTACCTACAGTTACTGAATGAGAAAAGCAAACACAATGCAATTTAGAGAAATTACAAAAAAGTTATTAAGAAAAATTTAGGAATTAACGTACGAAATAAAAAAAAACCGAATCGAAGACGAAAAAAAAAAAAACAACAAAAAGTGTTATTCCCCAACACTAATTTAAGCAATTAATCTACTACATCACAGTAATCTGACTCTCATACCATTACAAACATTTACATCAACTGGGTTTGGAAGTCTTGCTATCTTGAATTTGCCAATTATTAAATGTATTGTTTAGAATGTTTATTGTACCAAGCTAATTTTCAGGGTGTTGCGGTGAAGTGCATGGGATTCCGCTTCACATAACACAAAGGAATGTCAAATATGCGTGAAGCAATTGATGTTAAGCTTAATAATATGGCGGTCCAATATGCTAATTAATAATACTAATTAAAGTACAAAAATTACATTTTCAAAATCACATTTCGTGGACATAACAAAGGCACCTGCACATATTAGTGAGACAATTATAGGACTGTTAAACTACTCGAAGTGTTGATTAAGCAAATTTTTAGGGCGCATTTCATTAAAATAGACGATATTTTACCGACAGTAGTGTCGGCGTGGGCTTATAGTTCGCCAAGAAGCTAGACTAATTAACTATAAAAATGTCACTTCTTATGTGGGAAACTAATAAAATGTTCAATTCGTGAACTATTTGCCTCTCCCAGAGCGAACAAATATTAGGATGGCGACAGATATATCCTGTGGGTCCGATCTTCACAGGGATGAAGATCTGCCGCATCTACAGTATCTTCTGTGTACGGAAGATAATACAGGAAAGGGGGCGATACAAACGAATCACACAACAATTCAAATTGATAGTGTAGGCAAAAGAGATGTCAATGACTCTGGTGCATAGGGAATACAGTTCTCAGTACATGCATACTCACAAAGCATAGAACCCAACAAAAAACTGAATGAGGTAGTTTAAATAAAGTAAAATTGAAAATTACTGAATTTAAAAATTTTTATCCTGGTAGGACTGAAAATCAAGATAATTATATTATTTATCATTAAAATACAAATGGTTATATATGATACGCAGCATACAATGAAAAATATAAAGAAAGAAAATGTGGTGCAATTACAAAACAATGAAAATTATCAGAAATGTTGAACTTTATTATTTTGTGAGTGTGGTACTTTTAATTTTAACTTTGTGAAATGGCTGTTTAAACAACCCAACAGTTCGCAAGTCCATAAATAAAATATCTAAATGACAAAACTGATATTTTGATCTCTATAACAGGTGTGGAAAAATTTGTAAAAGTGTTAAAAGTACCGTCAACTAATTTTGTACTGCCCATGTTCAGTGATGATGTGTTTTGTACATAACCAACCGATAAACATTTATACAAAGAAGTGTCACTCAATGTATATTTTGACTTGTGTGTGTATGATGTAATTGTGATATTTTCTGTTACCTGCAAAGTTGTAAATTTTGACTTAGTCACACTCACCTCAGTGTTATGCAATTTTATAGTGGTAAAAATAAAATATTATTAGATTTTGAAGTAGTACATCAGCTTAACTATAACCAACAAAAGTTTTTCATTCCAAGTAGTATTGATGGCTACTTCGGGCGTGACGACAAGCTCTTCACATTTCAGCGACTTCCTCGGTTGTGACGATGAACTACGACGTTGGTCACTTCGAGTGTATAGGTACTATCCCCTTCTGCTGCCCCCGGACAGTGATGATAGTATATATATCATCTACCTGTGACTCTAACCCCTTCGACCTTTGAGGCAGTGTCCTCGTTTATGTTGGGGAATCATTTGGATGCTGGCGGTTACCACTTCGAGAATGATGATTAACTGTTCGCCTGGGTTGGAGAGTTGTTCACCAATATTGGTGACGACTTCGGGCATAACGACGCGCAGTTGGTCTGCATCGAAAGCACACCAGCTACAACTAAGACCTCTCCGTCCATATTGGCGAGAAATTCGAGCATAGTGACGAGCTGTTAGGATGTACATAGAACGTCCTCAACCATGTTCGCGACACCAGTAGCTGAGCCATTATAATATCTATGTTGCTACTGTTTGAGGATTTTGTACTCATGTTCGCTGTGCTACTACTCGAAACTGACGAATATACAAAGGCATGGTTTTTAATGAAAACTATTTTACACTGATTGATATGTCTATAGGTCATTCGGGATAAAGTGGGCACTAAAGATTTAACCTTTGAAAAATATCGCTAGCCATTACAGCATGTAAGTCGCCATTAACAAGATTTACTTTACTGGTTGTATGGTTGGTAGCGACTCATCGCATGCAGTTCCGTGTATTTTCCAATTTGAATACAACATTAGTGAAAAGAACATCAGATGAAATCGATCTCTTTGTATTTAATATACTTAAAATATTTATTAATGATCTTATTGACATTCCTACCTACAGTATAATTAGACTTAATTGGCGCCAGAACAATGTTACGCTATCGCAGGCCTCAGGCAATCTGGCACGTTACCGCTTGCTCCGCGCTTCAGACAGTTCAAAATTCCACCGAAAGGTGGCATCAGAATTAGGTTTTTGCCGTTTATTCGTCGCTTCGCCAAGTTGCATCATTTGCGTGTGTTTGTCCATTGTGCATATATACACATTCAAAAGTATTGGAAATTACTATGAAAATCATTGCAAAATTATGTGAAACCATCGGTATTCAGTAAATAATGTTTTACATTTGTCAGCCTAGAAACAACATACATTTATTTCACATATTATTATATCTTATAATCTGCCCCCGTACACTTAATGAGTAGATATTGTAGATTGCAGTTTAATGTAGTTGTAAACATTGCACGACCCCACGTAAGTAAAATCACGTGCAATATTGATGTTTACATTCCACGGAATAATATAAACTGGTAGAAAATGGAAATTAATCAGGGCTTTTCTGAGTGCTCACTTTATTCCGAATCTCCTGTAATCGGATATCACAAGGTTTTGGCTGAGACGATTTAAATGCTAACGGTAAATAATTATTTGCAAGGGTACCCTATTTTTGTTGTAAGTGTATAAGTATCTATAGGTCGTTCAGGATAAAGTGAGAACTACAAATTTAACCTTTGAAAAATATCACTAGCCATTGCTGCATATTTATTCTACATTAACTATAGTTGCATTACTGCTTGTATGGTTGGAAGCGAAATTACGCAATATATTTCCGTGTAGTTTCCTATTTGAATACAAAAATACTGAAACAAAGTCAAATGAAATCGACACATTTGAATTTTATGCAATTTATAATTTTTTTATCAAAGTTTATAGGTTCCTACCAAGTACACAATTAATCTTAACAGCGCAAACGTCAAGTGACGTCCCCAGATAGAAGAGACATTTCACATCGTTTGCCGTTATGCAAGGAAAGATATGAATTGAATTTTAGCAGGGCTTCTTTGAATGCTCACTTTATCCCGAACTGTCTATAATAGATGCGTTAATTTTTGCATGTAAGCATTATAATTTAAAAAATGTTCCATTTAATATATTTTTATTTTATTGAATTTATTGGAAGCCAATCTGTTATGAATAAGTTGTGCGGTGGGGACGACTTTTTTCAGATAACATGATTTATGAATGCATTCAAGCAATCCAACACTTTTAAATTAAATTGTACATTTACAATTTAAATTTCAGCATATATTGATTTTAATATGGTTGCTTAGTACTCCCACCACATATACCCTCCGCATTTTTATTTAGCTATGTGAATCGGTGACTCCTATGCCCGCTTTCAGCAGTCACTGGAGACATGCGGATTTTGGGCTCATCTAGTAAAGTTAATTCTTTTTAGAGTGAAAATTTGGGAATTTTTAAGGGAAAAAAGGGCAATATAGGACATATTGGAAATTTTTTAGTATAGAAACAGGAAATATTAAGAAAACATAATAATTCTGGTGAGTGACATCGTCCAAGACGGTGTATGGCACCTCAGCACCACCTTCAAACTCCTACATTGCCAAATAACAATTAACAAATTCTGCGAACAAGAAAATATATAGATTAAAAGTAGAATATGTAACTAAAAAATAAATGTGATACATGAAGGCGTGACAAAAACACTTAAAATCATTTTAAAATTTGGCGTAGCTGTCAAACGGTAAGTTTCTTGCCACCCGAAATACTTCCTGTTTCGAACAGCTAATACGCTGCAGCCCTATTCTTTACGGCCGAATCAAAGTCCCGTCATGAAGTAATTTGCTTTACTTCGGCTGTCGAAATAGCGTTTCGTTTCTCGCGATCGATTCTGAACGCCATTGATTGCTTCCGACGCTATAATTTACTTCTGCGGAAAATGTTGCTTCCATGAGATACCTCCAACCGTTTTGCTTTGACGGTAATTGTTAGTTGGCTGCCCTTTTGTCCGAAAATTACTCTATTTGATGAAATCGAGAAACATTTGCGATGCGTAAGTTTGCCACCTTTCTTTTAGGTCGCTTTATCTATGGTTCTGCGAGTATAAACAACGAAGCGCGTGGCAGCAAGGAAGTAATGGATAATTAAGAATTGGAGAGGAGAGTTGATTTTTCCCTAAATACACTACACCCCTGTAGAAAAACTTTTAATATATTTATTGTGTAATCGGGATACAATCTTGCCCGAGTCTGTGAATTTAATGTTACGTGCGTATTCGTTTGTAGTATTAAAAATTTTGGTTCTAGGCTACCTCAGTAGTGAATTTTAACAGATATACTTTCTTTTTTAAAATCATGAATGTATTTAGGGTGTCCGAGATAATTTGTATGGCACTCGCCAGCAGATTGTTTGGGGGGGGGGGGGAGAAAGGTATGATTTTTTTAACATGCCATAACTTATTTTTTTTTTTCGGGGCAAAACAGAATAAATTTTAAACACCAGTAGTTATGTTTGAGTGCTGTAGGCCTTTTAGATAGTTAAACGAAAGAACCGCTTTGTATAACTAATGTATGGGTTTGTGTTTATATCAATACAGGCTTTATTGGCAAACTGGAAGTTGACAATTTGAAGGTAGTGGATAGCAATTTAGTTTGGGTCTATAGTTTGTGTATGCCAAATTATTAGGTTACTTCAATGAAACCTACACAAAATGCCACTGTTGAGTTCGTTGCATACCAATCTAATTATAGAAGGTTATTTTAATCCCTTATTGCGGGGTTAAGGTAATGTTAAGTTAGATGGACACAATAAGTGAAGCCAAGTAACTATGTTTACGTTTGTTTAAATATTTAATAATTTTACTGTCACTGTCATCAATTAATTTAGTAGTCTAATTATCAGTGTATGCCATGCTAAGCTTGGTACCATACTTTAGGTTAATTAAAAACAGTAATTCACTTATTGTTGGGTTAGGTTAGTATCAGGTTAAATAAACACACAAAATTTGTGTTTTTTTCTCTACATTTTGACCTATACAGACCCTACCACTACCACTATTTTAGGTATCCTTTATTAATTTAGTGCACGAATTTTTCTCAAGCACTCATCTTAATCAACAAAATAACCTTGTTTGTCATGACTATGCTTCAACATGAAGGCAAACGATATCCTAGTGTATTGTAGTACATAATGTAGGCTTGTCTTCTCGTAATTCGTAGTCGTTGTCTTTCCACACGTTGCTGTAAAATTAATCTATGTAGGTTTAGGAAGGAAATATCCATGTTTCCAAGCCAACGAATGAGGTTATTCCACCTGAGTATTTTCACCGCATACACAAGACTTTTAAATGGAACTTTTGACCAACCAAGGGTCTTTTTTCGTGGAAGCATACACTGCAGAGCTATTATATATCACCGTCTCAGCCAATGTAATTATTTATAACATTTATTAAACAACTTAACAAACTAATTCCGGGCTTTGCACAGCCTCCGATACCCGCGCACATATGCTCCAGTATTTTCCTTCATATCTGCTTCCGAGTAAACAAGTTCTAACGCAACTTGGCCGTACAGAATCACTTTCGTAGTAAACTCGAAGCTAAGGCAGTTTGCGCTTGAAGCAACATTACTTTGGCCGTACAGAAAAAGCCCGCTGGGCGGTATAGATTCAGTGATATAATCAATGAAAGTGATGAACTGGTGTTAAGCCTGTAGAGTTAACAGGCCATGGTAGACGTTCGATACTACCAACCAATAGATGTGTAGATGTGCGTTATCTTCTATGAAGTGGGACGACTCACAAATTTGCAACCATCATTGGTTTTGTATGATATCTGCATGGCCGAAACTCTGATTATTTTGACAAGGGTATTTATATAATAATAATATAATAATAATAAAAATAATAATTTATTTCCATATACCGATTACAGCACTTTACACAAATACTTTATATATAATGGAAGACATCACACTCCCATAAGCAAAGCTTGTGTGTGAGTGCTACTAGACAAATTATTTTCTGTGGCTGCGGTTTATTATGTAAGAAAACTTGTCATCTGGTATACACTAATTTGAGAACAAAAATTGAATGCTGCATGAATAAAAAAATAGTTTTTGATGGATACAGATTGTATTTAACAATTTGAAATATAAAGAATGTAAAAATAATTAACTACAGTAAAACTACTACTTAAAGATTAAAGACAACTTATCATCTGTTAAGTTATTTAACCATCGATCAAAATATATTTTTTGTTTATATTTTTGTTTTTTTATATTTTGAGGATAAATTACTACAGTCAGTCAGCAGCGGCGGCAGAGAGTAGACGTGTTTACGTCGCGCGCTCGCGAAATAGTTCAAATTTTTAATCCTGTCAAGTTTTTTTTAATTTTCTTACTCATAATCAGTTATATAGCAACTTTACTTAACAATGGTGGACGAGTGTGGTAAATGTCATACGTGCCTAGAAGCAGCAAATGTGAAGGAAATAGTGAATTGTTCGGGAGTTTGTGAACGGTATTTTCATGTTCAGTGCACCTCTCTTAAAACAGCAGAAAATCTCCAGAAACTTGGGATCAAAAAAGACACGCGGAAGTGTGAAAATTGCAAAGCATTAAAAGTGAGTAGTTTGGAGCCGGTGGTAGATTTGAAACTGTTGATGGAGCAAGTATCTGAAATACATAAACAATTACCGGGTTTGCAAAAAGCAATTCAAACAATAGAGTCGTTAGAAAATAGTGTAAAATTTATTTCAGAGCAATTTGAGGAGTTTCGGGTAACAACTAAACAGATTCAAGAACAAAATGAGAAAATTCATAAAGAAAACGTAGTTTTAAAGAAAAGAGTGGGTGAGCTGGAAGAAAGAGTAAATGAACAGGAACAACACAGCCGTAACATGAACATTGAAATAGTTGGCATGACGGAAACAAGAGGAGAAGACTGTGTAGCGGTGGCAGGTGAAATTGCGAAGTCTGCAGGAATAACGATATGCGAAAAAGACATTCAGGTAGCGCACAGGGTGCCTAGTAGTAGAAGAGACCAGCCTAGACCGATAATAGCGCAGCTAGCCTCCAGACAGACAAGAGATCATTGGCTACAGAAATTCAAAGAAAACAAGTCACTTTTAGCTTCTGAAATAAATACTAAATTCCCTGCAAGTAGAATTTTCATAAACGAACATCTCACTGCTTAAAAAAAACTCTTCTTTGGGAAACCAAGAACTTTGCAAGAGAAAATTCTTTCAAGTTTGTGTGGGTTCGTGATGCAAAAATCTTCGTTATGAGAGAAGAAGGAAAATCAGCTACTAAAATCTGACGTGCAACAGATTTTCAAAAATTGGTTGTAGCAAATGCAACCAGTTAAACACCGTAGTTAGCCTATGTTACATCGTAATTGGGTGAGTTTTTACAAACATTACCGGATGATATGTTTACGCTGGACTGTCTAGAGACTTCAGTCTTAAACATTAACTTTTTAAATAAAGGCTTTAGTGTGTTACATTTAAATATTAGAAGCATAAGCCAAAACTTTAATGAATTTCTAAGTTTGCTATAGGATATCACAGTCAAATTTGATGTTATAGTCTTAACAGAAACGTGGCTTAGCGAACATAGTTCACTGTACTCTATCGCTGGCTACAACTCCTACTTCAGCAAAAAACAGTCTGCTTGCGTGTTAATTGTGGCTGGCCAAACTGACAATCCAGTCTATTGTGTGTCACTTTTAGCAATATACAGATCTCCGTCTGGATGTTTAGAAACCTTCTTAAAATCGTTAGATAGTGTATTTTCTGAATTAAATGATAAACATTTAATGATCATAGGGAATATAAATATAAATATTCATTCAGATGTTTTTGATAAATATACAGAAAAATACTTAAATATACTTGCTAAACATGGATTATTATTGTGCGTAAATAATTATACTCGTTTAACATCATATTCTAACACTTGTATTGACCATTCTTTTGTAAAAATCAAAAATACTGACGAAGTTTTCGCAGCTGTATTACATACAAGTACAACTGACCATTTTGCGATAGCTGTTAGTTACAAAGTTAATTGTCCGAAGTTCTATACAAACGATAAGACTTATAAAAAAATTGATAGAAAAAATTATCTGATATAATTTCAAGTGAAACCTGGGAATGTGTTATGGATGAACAAAATGTAGATACAGCCACAAATCAGTTTTTAAATATGCTTGATAATTTAGTAAATAAAGCAAGTTTTCAAACTATCACGAAACAAAAGACATTTAAACGATTAAAACCATGGATTACAATAGGATTAATTAAGTCTATCATAACAAGAGACAAAATTAAACAAAATCTAAATAAGAAATCTATTAATACGTTGCTTAAGAATTCTTACTGTAATTACAGAAATAGATTAACGTTCTTAATACGTATAGCTAAAGATACTTATTACAGAACTAAAATAGCTGAAGCACAAAGAAATCCAAAGGAAATACGGAAAATTATTAATGACGTCTCGGGATCTAAAAACAGAAAATGTTGATATAAAAACTCTAATAAATGACGGAAATGTAATAAATGCAGCCGTTAAAGCTGAGGGAGCCGCTGATGCGTTAAATACATACTTTACAAATGTAGGGAATAATATGGCTTCAGGGATATAAAAAAAAATACTTCTAAACATGTTGTTACGAATAATTATGTAAACTCAAAATTATATTGTAAATCAATATTTTTAGAACCAGCCACAGACTCTGATATAATTACAATTATATCTGAAATGAGAAACTAAAATACTGCAGGTCCTGACAAGATAAGTACAATATTATTAAAAAATAATAAATATAAGTTGTGCAAGCCTATTGCACATATTGTAAACTTAAGGCGGCCGTCTAGTGGTCCCCGAAATCAGCATGTCGGCACTCGGGATAACGTTTTTTTAATTAGAAAACTAATAGGTTTATCCATCATGGGTTTTCATATTAAAAGCATTTAAGGTTCACTCAACATCCAAAGGTGCCTGTATTTCATTTTTATCAAAAGTGCAAAAATATACGTACGAAAAAGTCGAAAATAGGGGTTTCCGTTGTGAACTTTCCTTTATAATCCATTGCAGGAGTGTTAATTTTAATTCACACTTGGACGCAGGTTACTCTTTGATTATACTTTTTAGTGATAAAAACAATATGTCATCGTTTTAAATTCCAAGGAAAAACTGTATTCCTGGACGTCTGCATAGTAACAAAAATGCCTCTGCGGTGTGGTGCCCTCACTTCGCTGGACGTGCCTGCATGGAGGGGTGATGGCTCCAAGCGTGGCAGCCGCGCGGATGCGCAGTAAGTCGGCGCAGTAGTCAGTCGAGTGCTGCTCGCGCTCGGACGCGCACGTCTTGGGACAGCGGCGAGATGGGTAACGCGAATGTAATGTGTTCTGACCCAGGGGCCTGACACTTTATAGAGCGCTTTGAATCACCAATTATTTTGGTCGAAGAGTAGTCGTTGCCAGCACTGACACCAGACTAAACAATACAAGTATTTAGAAAGTTCACACTAACGAAGCGCGCAATATTTTTATAGTAAAATTTAATACGTTTACATGTTTTAAAATAGTTATGTGGGACTAAACGAAAATAATTCGTGAACTATTAGGTGGCTTTCCCACAATGTTACGTTACACAGTAGTTAGCTTGTTCTTACATCCCTTCTCCGTTAATATTCTGATTTCACGCAATTTTTACTCTTCGTTGTTGTGTGTTGAAGAGTGATGCCAAAGATATTTCAAGAAATTAACTCTTACCTTATGTTTGCGTGCTGTGCAAAACGCGCTCTATTATTTCTATGATGCGTTACTAACATTTTATGTTTTTCGCAGTATACAGTACTTTTGACGTTTTTTAATGTCACGTTTCTTGCTTTTAATATCTATTTTGTCATGACAAGAAAATAATAATCGTTAGGTTTTAACTTCGACTTTTTCCGTGCCAATCGCCATAGTGTGTTCAATAGTTTATTTATTAGATATGGAAGTAGTACAATTTCGTTTGAAGAAATGATGCTACGAATTTTGTAACATGAAAATTTTGTAACAAGAACATTTTGTAACATAAAAATTTATGAGAATTAATTCTTTAAATTTTGGTAGTGTCACTCTTCTACTCATAATTTTAAAAAATGCGATAAACCAAATATTTATCAAGATCAATTAAAAAAATCCTCAAAGTTTTAATAAATTAAAACAATACATGAAACTACCCAAGGCCACACACACACAGTCAAATCCGCCCAATTCATGGGAGTGTCATCCCACTACTTTATGTGCTTTGTGTTCTGACCGTCGCCGCAATGGGAAGAAGACGATCCTAGGACTCAATGCTACCCGCAAGAAAATTAAATGAAGGAAACTAGTTATTGTAAGCAAGTAAGTTACATTTTTGTATGTTTTACAACAATATTATTAATGAAGTTAAGATATCCTATACGTCCCTAAAGTAACAGAGATCAAGGTAGGAATTAACCCGCACCCCCTCAATACACACTAATGAACCTCAGTAAAGACTAAATAAAAGAACATTTTCTAATTATTTTGGTTTTTTAATACATTATATATATTTGTTTCCAATTGCGTCACGAAAACAAAGAAATGTTCTACTGATAGGCGATGAATACCGAAGTTGTTAATGATTATTCACTGCCAGATCACTGCAATGTGCGTTTGATTTGATTCCGGTGAGGTCTTCCCAGTTTTCGCTACGGGGAATTTGAGTATTTGATGACATTTTTACTTGTAAGCAATTTTATTTCGGCGTCTTTTCGTTTCCTATGCTAAAGTAATCCTTCGTTTCGTAGTATGGTTCTGAGTCATCATTAATACGATCATCGGTGGGTTTGAAATTTTGAACTTAAATGTTTGCTACTAGTTGGTTACTCTAGTTTATTACCTGCAATATTGTATATATGACGTATATACATTATATGTAACATTATGTTCTTTATTATACACATACATTTTCTTTGGTAGCGCAACATTTCCGTTATATAAACAACGCTGAGCTAGTCGAAGTTTTCATTTGCATTTTGGGACTCTTTAGCTATCAGTTACATAGGTTCTACAACACATTTTTAGAAAAAAAAATAGCGTTTACTTCTTCAGCAGCGGCATAGTAACAAATTCTCTACCTCTCTTTTGCCCGAGGATTATATAATTTTACACTATTTTCTGTCATGTCAAGACACAAGATATTGAACAGGTTCTCGTTTCCTTAAATCGGGAGATACTTACATCCTAATTCCTAAATGTTTACAGATTTTTATTCTGGATTTTATATTTTGCAGTTATAAAATAGGGTAAAACAGAGAAGGGGTGGAAAAGAAATTGAAATGCACATTTACAAGACATTGCTTGCACTTCAGATTAAAATTTTTGCTCTACAGAGTGTTCACTAAAATGTCAATGTCTTAGTTCTCACAGCTTTGCACAATGTTCAGCTATAGCTGTGGTCACAAAATTGATCTACAATTATTGGTTACTGTCACTTCTTTCTTTATCATGCCATAAATCCCACACTTAAATCGTCCAAAAATACTCATTGTTCTAAAACCCAATGTAACTAGGAAATGTAATCTTCTAGGTCGCAAATGTTAATGTCTAGCTTTATTTATTTAACTGTTAACCAAACACCATATTTAAAAAACGCGAACGTTCCAGTAATTCTTTTGAAGTATTTTCAATCCAGGAACAAAATTTTCGAAATTAATTACATAATTTTTATCTCGTAATATTTCAGTAACTTGGTAACTTATAGGTGCTTGTAAAATAATACTAAGGGTGGGTATAGTTTTTTTTGTAGAAAGTCTGTGTGATTTACAGAAACTACAGGAAACAGAAATAAGGATTGCGGGATCAGGATTTCAATACACATACTCCGGAAAGCATTTTTAGCTATTACATTTTAACACCAACGCTTTCATTTTAGTCTCGTTTTTTCAAAGGACTATCTTGAAATAAAACATCTGTTTTTTTTAAGTGTTACTTATTTATTAGTATTCACATATAATTTTAAACCAGGTTCAGTGGCAACTAGCCACTCACAGTATTGTAATTAGTTACAAAAATGTTTGGCAACACCGTATCCGTTTCCATGAGTTATTGTATGGCGCCCTTTAGTTTTCGGTGGCACACATAATCTGTGAAAGAAAATTATTTTATAGAGATTGTGAATAACACACTACACCATATTTTCTTTGAAAATGCATGTAGTTTGTTTACAATTAGTGAGAAAAAATCCTCGTAGTTTATAAATTACCAGAGATACTGTTTTCATTTAATCAATGTAACAGAAGAAATAAAAAATATCGTTTCATGAATTGTTAAAACAAGCAAAATGTTTAGCGGTATTTCAAATACGGAAGATGCAATATATGTTACGAAATGTTAGCGTAATGATAGTAAGTCGATAGTAGATGTTACTCGTGGTTCTAAGGGAATTCATGACCTTTGTGAAATATGGGCTAAGAAATCCTCTTATAAACAGCAGACAATCAAGGAACATTGCTTTTTTATTACAATCATGAAAGCAAATATTTTACTTTCTAATTATTTACTAAGTATAACTAGAACGTTTCAACACATAACAACCGTGTTTGTTTCAAGGTTTAAATATACCATTTCCATACAAGAATAATCTCCCTTATACACTTCTTGTTCTGCTTTGTTAAATTAAACCATGCATTATCAAATCGTAATTGTGTAGAGGGCGATATAAACGCTTTATGAAAGATAAAACGCCAATGGTGACTGTGGCGAAATCTATTTTGGCTAGAGGTTGAACTAAGTTAAAAATAGTTATGAATACAACTCTTAATATTTTGCTTATCTGTTGCAATGGCTGTAAAAATTTGCAGTAACGATGATGGATAAAGTACTGATGGGGGTCAAGATTGTGCAAGAAGTTTTGTCTGGTAAAGTTACCGAACAAGTACAACATCAAGTAGTACGTAACAATTAAATTTACAAAATAAATCCTTAATATAAAGGAAGAACTAAAATCAACGTATATAACAACACCAATTTTAAAATAGGCCAATGTAAAAAAACAGGTAACGTTGCGGACCACTAAGCCCCAAACTACTAACCACAAGTTTTTTTGCGGACTACAGTTTTAGCAACTCTATTCTAGACGATACAATTTTTTTATTTTGCTAAGAGATTTCAAAATAACGTCATCGACAAAACCTTACAGCAACCGAGTGTAGAGCTGAGTCAAGATTTTTGAGCGGCTCTTAACGTATATGTTCTTGAGAGCCGATGTGGATGATTGACAGAAGTATGCAGCAGTGCAGAAATGGACTTGCGGAGGAAACAGGAGATCAACGAAAAAAAAAAAAAAACCGTTGACCAGCTGCACCATCCGGAAAAATGTAGGAATGAAAAAATACCGGAGCTCTCCCAACCAGGAAAGAAAACAAGTGCCTTGTAAATCTGCCTCTATATAGATTATTCTTTAAAAACGCAATTTAATTTCCAAATTTCAAGTAAATTGTTCTGCAGTGAACATACAAACTTTCCATCTGCTCTTCTTTAAAGGAGATATTACGCGAAGTGCTTGTCCTTTTCCTATTTTTCTCAAATATTTTTCAGAGGACTTTTTGAATTTTTGTGACAAGACGTCAATTATTGTTTTGAACACCATCATATATTAATGTATTTTCGCTGCCTTTTTCTTGTCTTCCGTCAGTGTTTAATTAAGTCAGGGTAAAAACTAACAACTTAAGATAGTTTACAAAATTATGACTTATGTCTTGTCATCAATCACGTTTAAATAAACACTGCGGTAAACAACTTATCTCGAAAACTTGTAGTCATACAGTTTATATTCAATTCGAAACACTTCTTTCTAATCCCTCATGGGTAAAACTAAAAACTTCCATAGCATGTCCGTTTGTAATGTTATCGAATTCTCCATAAGATCTTTCTAACAAACGCATTATCTAAGCATTCTTTAATATGTTATGGAGAGTATTCAAATATCAATATTTTTATGGCGTTAAGTTTTGTGCAATCCCAGAAAACACATTAATATTTTAAGTAAATAAAACCTTAAAACCTTCTGCCACAAATTTTTCCCTTATGTAAAATAAACTTAAATTTGGTACATTAGAAATTTTAACAATTTAAAAATAATTCAAAAGATTTTTGAAGTACAAATGACATGTACAAACAATATAGGACTTTAAAATGTAAACAAATACATGCAAAACGTGATATAGGTTCCGAAATATTTGAATGGCCATAACGATTTCTACTAAACCCTTTTAAATTTCGCATGTTTAAACATAGATTGCAAATAAATACTTATTTTTAAATATACAAAATATTAGGGAGTACTTTTAACACTAGTATATTAAGGCGAACAATACGCTCGTATAAGTTAAAATGAAGCCTGCTAAAAATTAATAAATAAATATTGAGTGGGGATGTAATAATCACGTGCTAGGGAACCAACCACCGAGATGACGGTATTGGGAGGTGCAGACCGTAGGCTGTTGTCTCTGAATGGTGACGAGGTAAGACCTTAGAATGGAGCATTGCCGAAATGAAAGAGCGGGGGAAAGCGAAGTTTCCCGAGAAAACCCTCAGAAAAGTCTAGCACTCTAGCCACTAACTACCACGGCACCTATGTGGTACGAGGAATCAACATTGCGACACATAAATAAACTATATTCTCAATAGCATAATACTGCACTGTAATAAAATGCAGAAATAATAAAATATTATTGGTCCCTGAACTTACTATCAAAATTGCCGTACTACTTACAACTAACTTAGCAAATTGTATAAAAATTAGTTAACTTTACTTGCAGCTGTCAAAGTTAGTTTATAAATTGAAATATGTCCTCCCACGTACCACCAAATTTTTGGCTGAGGAAACAAGCTGCTTGCTCTTATAAAAGTGCTAAAATTATGTATTCTGAAATATATTCTCGTGTATAGTAGGAACACTTATTTAGGATACTGTTTGTAGATAGATTCTTAAACCGAGTGGTTTTTATTTAGGGCCAACCAAAATAAAAGAATAAAAAATTTTAAATACATTTCCAAATGCGGGTGAAGCTAATATTAATAGTATAAAAGTTCAAAGGCAGAAACAAAAAAAAATTTAGACAAAAATATAGTTGGGGGATGTGTTTAATTTCAGATTATAATTCGGTATTTATTTTTGCTAAAGGACCTACGAGGAATGCATCGTACTTCAAAATGCTGATGCTGAAGACATCCCACACTTCGTGGATTTCATAGCCAAAGAAACATAAGAAATGGCTATAACAAATAAGTTGTTTGCAGGAGACAGGAAAAAATAACTTAAATTTTTGGACGATATACAGCCGTTACCGTCGTTCCCAACAGCGGAAAAAAAATTCAAATTTAATTGTTACTATATATTTCTCCACATACCGTAGTGAGTGATGCTGTTCAGGCAGCTAATACATCTGACAACTAAACATTCCAAAACGAATGTGAAGAATCGCTTACAACTACAACGAATGTAAATAACGTAACTAGTATTCAAGATCGTAGAGTTTTTTTTTTTATTTTTTCGCACATATTTTCAGAGATTGGTCGATTAAGCAAGCACAACAGCCTTTTCAACTGCACCGTTAGTGATCTGAACTTGCTGAAGGAAGAAAGAAAAGGAATGATGAGCCTATTTCACACCCACTGAAATGTAACTCTTTGTGTTCTGTGAAAATGAATACTAATATTTGGACCCTGTTTACGCTCTTTTTAATCAATTTACTCATAAAAACTTATTTATAATATGAGGTCTAGAAATGTCAACATGTTCATGTGACTTCCACGTAGTAAAAAGACTTTCATTACATAATTAACACACTAATATAATCAATAGTGCACTTCAAATACTTGCCAAGAAAAAATATTGTCATGTGAAGTGTATTTGGGAACGTAAACAATTTTACCTTCGCTAATTAGCTTAAATAAAATGTTTTCGATACCGTAACGTTCGAAACATCCAAACGCGTAATTCTACATAACATATTCTAATACATGCAGCAGAAAGAAACCCCAAAGAACACAGCAAACATTAAAATTGGCTTCTTCTGTTAGTTTACAAGCTGTATTGTAATGTAAAGCCTTGAGTTCTGCAATAAATTTTAATACAACTAATTAAAGAAAATAAAGCCAATGGAAACTAATTAGCCGCGATCATGCATGAAACAAAAATTTGTTAAGCACTGGAAAGGCCTTGCAGTACGTGGGTTCCCAGAACATAGTTTAAATGTTAGTTAAAATATAGAGCCACTGTGCATTTCGCATTCAATGCTTGATTTTGGTTTTTCGAAAATGGACTCTCAACAACTTTATGCAGCACTTTAACTTTCCATACATAATACTGGCGTGCACGTATTCTAGTATGACTGATTTTCAAGAAGTATATTTAAAAAAAGAGAAGTTATGGACTAAGTTTATTTAAATAAATATTACCTACGAGATACATTATCTATTCTCAGCATAGGGAAGGTCTTAAAGTAACTTATTATAAATTTAAGCGGCGATACAAAATGATTGTGATACAGCCATCTGTAACAGACTGTAAAGTAAATATTTATTTCGATGTGTGAAAATATCGCGAATTGACAATTCAGTAGATAGTTTCCACTTCAACCGCCTGGTTTTGGTTGCAAAGATGATGTTGCATTATCGCCAACTGATTACTGCATATGGGTATATTGGAATTACTATGCAGTTAAATTGGGTAGTAAACAGTAACAGACGTGAATATATTCAAACCGGTAAAATTAATTTATGAGAATGAACGGACAGTATTCTTTTACTTCAAACTTACAGTCGGAAGGTAGGCCTACACAAATAATTCACAAAATCCGGCTAAGAAACTTTTGTTTTTGTCGTCACACTTACCTTCTTAGGTCTATGTGAATTTCATTTGAACTAGTTTTCTGCCATCATAAAATTGTAGTTAAGTTGTAAAAATAATATAAATGTATGAATTATTTATAAACTGTTAAGTAAAATAACGAGTGTGGGGTTGTTCCGTCAGTTTGCTATGCAGTTAAGAGTGCGTGTAGATAAATAAACATTGAAAACATCAATTGAATTCTACACTTTTTTTAAAGCCAATATGGATAAAATACAAAACGACAATCCTAGATAATGGTATTTACCAACTTTATGAGCAAATATTTATCCAGAAATATTAATTCGTTTCGCGTGATCAATTGCGCCGCTGTTAAGTGCACGAGGTTCCGGCGTCAGAGATTGTGCCTCAGAATTTCGTAACACTGGAAACTATTTTGTTCAAAACGTTGGCTAAAATTATTTTCTAAGATTACTGTTTTTTTTTTTACTTTCGCAAATTAGCTTCAAGAAGCCTACAGTTATAGATTGATGCTTTTAGCGTTGAATTATGTACTACGCCCTTTTAAGAATATACAAAAAAACTAGCGTTTTGAACATGTAAAAAACCAGGGGCATCAATTAACTTTTACATATTAACAGATTCTAAGAAAAACTCATTGTTAAGAGATCATGGAATGGTTTATCGCGGGAAAACTTGACAGTTTGCTGGGTTCCAACGTACGTTCAGTTAACCAGAAGATCTTTCACTTGTGGGTGGAGTCATTGCCCTATTTAACTGAGTCAATAAGAATAACTCTATTGTAATATTTTATGCCTGTTATTGGTCTACACAGCTACGTTGTGTCAGACTTACATCTCCCAATCATATGTGTTGCAATTAAGTATAGCGTTTTCAAGGGTATAGTGACACAAAACATTTTCGATCCTGCTATACCATCATCTCTGTTCATTATATTAAAATATCGACTGGCATATTATTAGTAGAGGCACGAGTATTTCGCGTATTAATCTGGCAACAGCGTAGACTTCTCAGATCTATACACACACTGGCCAAAGTCAAATATCCATATGGTTCTAACCATAACACGTGTTACCACCACGACTTGTTTCCTTATTTATCAGTGGCTTGCAGTCGTCAAAGATGTGTTAAAACAGGTGTCGTCTAATCACAGAAGGAGTAGTGAAGTATACAATATTGGCATCCAACCTGACCTAGAATCAATACGCGAAATAATCTTGCCTCTAATTATTAGAGATGATGGTTTATCGCGGGAAAAGTTGACTGTTTGATGGATTTCAATACACGTCCAGCTTACCAGAAGATTACTGGCTTTAGCTTGTACGTGGAGCTGTTGCCCTATTTGACTGAGCCAATAAGAATCCCGATATTGTAATATTTGATGTCTGCAGACAGCTACGTTGTGTCAGTGTTTTCAAGGCTAT
>PNEQ01046795.1:16445-50786 GCA_003012365.1 Medauroidea extradentata | reverse complement strand
TATTATCCTCACATTTCCTCATACAGGATACTTTAAGATCACTATAATTATGTTAGAAGCTATAGGTATTGGTATCACTATCTGACATACTGAAATATCCACAAACGTTTAATAAACATTACTTAAATAGTACAGTAAAAATTAAGAGTTTTTGTGTATTTCAAAGAGTATTTTAAGCATTTACGTATTAAGACTTTTTAAAGGTGTTGAGAATATATTAATCGACATCTTATTAGTTACTAGTTCTTATCCAAAAATTAAAAATACTTTGAAAGATAGGCGCATGTTAGTTCCAGTAAATGTAGGCCTAAACACTGTGTAAAAACGTTAATTGCATTAGTATCTTAATTTGTTAAAGTAATGATAATGTGAAATAAAACCATGTGTATATTTTTATTTTAAAAATATGCGCACAGTGACGAAAATTAGATTTATTTACGCATTTACATATTAATTATTTTTGTCTTCTGACATACGTTTTGTTTTTGTGTGATTTACCAATGTAGAATGTATACTTGTAAGCTTGTCGAAAAATGTGATAAAGGAGGAGAAATTTATTAAGCAATATTTGTGCGATAATGAAAATTACTACATTGCTTTTCTACTGAGCGTAGAGCTCTTTATTTTTCTTACGATTAGCAGTATTATTGAAGTGTTCTCAATAAACCGATGTCACTGTTTTACAGATAGGGCCTAGATAAATTGTATCAATTTGTTCCCTAGTACATTATTGTAAAAAGTAATTGTAAGACAGCTGATTTGTAGATGAGCGATTTTACACATTTTACATTTTGCTCACAGCACAGATTTTCGAACAATGCTGGGTAAACATATGAATTGCTACAAACTGAGGTTGAACGCACAACTGTCATATTTCGTATCAAAATATTATTTCTTATTTTGCCATAGAAATAGATTTCCTTTGATAAATACACCCCACCAATCTGGCAGAAACTATATGTTCCTATTTATCGCTCAGCTCCTTCAATATAATATCTCTAGTGTTACTGAACTAAGAGTCATTAAACTGTTTTAAAAATATAGGAGGAAAAAAATAAACATTCACATTACACAGATTTGTATGGGGTTGTGTTCGTCATGTGCTGCTAGTGAAATGTTCGGAAACAATTACGCGAAATATCTGGTTTGTGTTCTGAGCGGGCAATTCTCTTCGGGCAGCAGAGTGAAACTATAGATCAGTGTCGAAGTCGGAGAACGAGGGAGACTTGGAAGACAGTGGGCGAGCGGTTTGGAGGGGTGGCTAGTGTCGACTGGAGAGGGGATGTGTGTGAGCGAGACAGACTACATGGACAATGGTTAGTTTACCATCCTGCCACGCTGCTTTGAGCAAAAACGGCATAGCTGAGGCTCCGTACACCACCTGGCAGCTCGGGTAGACCGCCGCCGTAAGTCTAAGCCTTGGGATATTTCCTCAACGTTTGAAGGAAACAGTCGTTTTGCCTTTGCATAAAGGAGGGGACTTGACTTCTATCACAAATTACAAACCGATTTCTATTTTAAGTAATGTATCAAAAAATCTAGAAAATTGTGTCAAAAAATATTAATGGCTTTCTTACAGAAAAACAAAATAATATCTAAAAATCAGTTTGGTTTCAGAAAAGGTTAAGTACAAATGATGCCTTGACTAAATTAACAAACTTTGTCCATGATACAATCGAAAATAACAAAACCTGTCTATGTGTCACTTTAGATCTTGCTAAAGCATTTGATACAGTATCACATTCAATATTATTGGAAAAAATGGAAAAATTTGGAATAAGGTGATTGGCTAACATCCCATGATAATTTCATATGTAATAAAATTTCCCGACATATTGCAACAAATATTTAATAACAAAAATCTCTTTGGTGGACAGTGGTGTATACACAAGAACTTTTCTACTATAAGAAAATTCCAACAGTGTAGAAGTCTTACATACACAATGATAACAGAAACGCATACAACTCGAAAATAATTTATAAACAAGTCAGATAAAATTATTTCATACAAAATAAGTTAGCATTTCACGATGCACTTTTTTTATCTGTCTAATTACAAAGTTACAGCTTCATACCTTTGTAGAACTGCAGTAAGTTGGGAGACGAAGCAAATTTCATGTCTATTATTCAGAATTGCACTTAAAAGCAAGCTGCTATGTAGAATGAACTCTCGTCGGTAGTACAAAAAATTAATAAAATAATGCTGAAATTGATTTTCGTAGGCTGAAAAATCCTAGACATGTGGCAAGAATAGAGATCTTCTGGTGATGTCCTGAGACCCACTACCACATAACGTAAATCAAAACTAGCTAACTGAGTAACATTAAGTGTGATGCAGCACCCTCTTTTTCTCAGGAGAATTTTCTCTTTTAAGTTTGCTGTCCATATGAATGTAACATAAAACTCTCGACTATACTATTCGTTTCAGGCCTAAGATTTAACTGTAGAGACAGGAACACTAATAAAAATCTTTGGCTCTTACAAAAAATCTTTGGAAACGATACAAAATGTATGAATGGGTACTTATGTAGGATTATACGCTTATAATATGGCCTGATTTAAATTACACAGCTGACTATGTCCAGAGGTCTAAGAGCAGAAAGACATAATAGTTATGGAATTATATATATATATTACGGAACTAATAGTTTTGCTCTTTCACTGGTGGCATTCGAGTCTCTATTACGACAAAACAATTGCAGCTGCAGGTTTGAAAACCTTCATTTGATATAAACCCGACAGCTACGGATTTACATAAAACCATTGGTAACATCTGACGAATCAGCTTTTACTTTGATAGACAGTCACACTTCTGGGATAAATTTGAAGTAACTAAGTCATTTCCCATAGTTCAATACAGATATTCAGTGAAACATATCGCATGACTTCACACGAAACCCTAATATTGACATGATGTTTCTTGATATCTGCGCTGATCTCTGTACGGACTTCCAATCATTGTCGGTGTTGTTTGCGATAGAGGTGCATCTGGCTAAGCAGGGCCTAGTTGTGCACGAGCGAGTAAGAAATGTAGTCCCTCTGCGTGGTGGCAGGGAAGAGCGGTGATGGACCACGCATGCCGTCAGCGACGACGCCCTTGCCGGCGCCTGCCAGCAGCTCGCTCATGAAGGAGATGTAGGTGATGGCGAGCCGCAACGTCTCGATGCGCGACAGACGCTTCTCGTAGGCGAAGGTGGGCACCTTGCGGCGCAGCTTGTCGAACGCCTCGTTCAGGTTGAACATGCGGCGGCGCTCGCGGATGTTGGCGGCACGGCGCTGCGCCATGGTGGCTACTCGACGGCGCGGCTTCTTGTTGCTGCCGCCGCCCGACGCGCTCGAGCTGCTCGACCGGCCGCCGAACCTGCAGCCAGGGAGCATGTCATAAGCAGGGCCGGATTTACCACTAGGCCCACTAGACCCGTTCCTAAAGTTCAACTTTCATAGGGGCGCACTATTAGTTAGGAGGAAATGTACATTTAGTGCTATTATTTTACTACCGTAAGTTTTATTAAGAATAATTTAAAAATAAATGCATTAGAGTTAAGCTAATTATTATCATTTCATTACTATTATTATAAATAGTAAGATGACAGGAAATTTTAAGTACTGTGGAGTTGAAAATGTGAAAAAGAACGCGAGTTAGTATGGAAGGATGGAAAAGGGAGGCTACAGGGGCGCCTAGATGCATAAATCCGGTCCTAATAACAGCAGAGATATTATAACTCAATGTTAAGGGCGTTAAAGAGGGGAAAAATCATTATTTTATTTGTATGAAATAGTGTCAGTTTTGTATACATTTCATGGGAGTGCAATTTCATCTGCTAAAAATTACCGCTGCCAGATTTCCCACAGTAGTAAAAATTTCTATATATTTACTTTACACATACAGTGAAAATCAATTAATATAATAAAATGAAATAATTCACATTGAAACTTCATGTCATGGGCTGCAGATTGAAGTATATTAAAATTATTTCAAAATATTCTTGTGTTTCAAAAATATTTCTAAAATTTGAATTTATTTACTCTACATGCCTTGTAGTACCTGTCAAATAATAAGCACTGCTTTGTTCGTGGTCCTTTAAATCAACAAATCATTTTCTGTGATTGTAAGTACTGCAACTAGACAACAAATTAGTAACTCATGTTAGCAAAATTACAGATGGTGGCAAGTTAAATTCATTCTCAGTAAAACTACTGTTAAATGCATTATAATCTTAAACCCTACAATTCGGAAATTTATTTCAACCGAACATCAGTAATACCGGAGATATTAATTTTATTTCTTTAATAAAACTGTTTATTTCTTTGTAATAAAACTCACCAAAAAAAAAATATCAGAGATGGTAACAAACATCCTTCACATCTTCACATCATTATTTTACTGCTCCATCAATAAATGTCATTAGCCGAGTGCATCTCATGGTTGTGTAAGTGTACGAAATGACGGGTTTTAAAATACTCGTTTAAATGTGTACTGCACATGCATGTGTAATTATTTATGTTATTTATTAAAATATACAAACATTAATAACATGTTGCCCTTTGCTACTTTGTTGACTAATATGCATTTGGTTTTTATAAGTAGGATCTTACAGCAAAGAAATGTTGATTCTCTGGAGGTATAAATAATTTGTAGTTACTCTTATTAGCCGTATTTGCGAAATTAGTAACGAAAATGTTATACAAAAAGTTACTAGCATAACTAATGAGCTTACTTTCCTTAACGTTTATGGACATTTAAAGTACAATATTTCTCTACAATCTGTGTAGCACTCATATGACATACGACACTGGATATCCAGAGGTATCCTTACATATCTGAGAGACATCCGTGTCCCAAAGGGATATATACACACACACATATATATTGTGTATATATTTGATATACAGTATCTGATATCAAACGTCATAACATGCCGGATATCAATTACATGCTGTTAGTTAACAGGTTTTTGTAGTGATGTCTACGGATATGTAAACCTTTCAAGGTTTTCCAAACAAATTATTTTATTATTTGTGTTCATTGCTTGTATTGTAAAATTGTATTATAATATTTTGGAAAATTGTGATATTTGCTCATAAATATAATTATGCGTGTTATAGGGGATATCGCTTGTCTGTCTACTGCAGTTTTGTAAATGTTTGATAATTATATTTTTTATGTGGTAGTAGAATATGTGAAACTTTTTTGACATATTTACATACAATTAGCTTGTTGTGGTATACTTTAGACAAAGAAATGTCACGACAGTCCGAAAATACAGTCAAAGGATTGGTCACAGTGTTTTCTGGATGAAGGTGAAATGGTGGATAGTAAGTTGGTGTAGTTTTTTGAAGTACGTCAATTACTTGCTTTAAAGTGAGGTATGTACGATTTTTAGACACAGTGATGTAATTTTGTGCTTTGCGAACTTAATCTTTATCAAAAATTATGGCTGTGATAATATAACTTCAGTTTTGCACATAGATTTCCCACTGTTTTGGTCACGTATTTGTCACGGTGGTCTAGGGGTAAGGTGCGTAGATTCTAAGCGTGGGGTTAGTGGTTGGATACTTAGCACCTCCCGAGATTTTTTTAGCGTAGTAGGATGGAGCTAAGGGGCAAGGAATAGCAACCAGAGAGAGAGAGAGGAGGAGAACCTCGGGGGGGGGGGTCAGGAGTAGATAAGATAGGGGAGTCTGTAAGAAAGGTTAGGATTTCAGAAACACGGTGGAAAGGTAAGGGCGGGGAGGGGGGAATCATGGGGGACAGCATCAAAATAATAGTAATAAATTGCAGAAGTATATACAATAAGCAGGATTCATTCTGGAGTGTGGTTGAGGGATACGGGGCAGATGTCGTGATAGGAGTTGAGACATGGCTGGGTGAGGAGGTGTTGGACAGTGAACTGAGTCAGGATAAGTTCTCCATATTCAGAAGGGACAGGGATGGAAGAGGGGGTGGTATAATGGTATGCCTGAGGGAGGGTTTAAAGGGTTCTGTAGCATGGGTGTGCAATGATGCTGAGGTAATGGAACTAGGTGTAAGGGGGGGACTTAAGAGCTTCAGATTGTTGGCAGTGTACAGGCCACCAGGGCAGGGATGGAAGGCAGCTGAGGCAGTGAAGGAAAGGGTCGATAGGTTGAGGGATAGACAGTGGGTGGTGGTAGCAGGTGACCTCAATATGCCTGGGGTGCAGTGGGTGGAAGGGATGGAAGACATGGGTGGCATTTTGCAGACACTAGCATCACAGCTAGTTAACAGGGAGCTAGTGCAGGCAGTAGGAGCACCAACTAGATGGACTGCAGATGGTGTGGGGTCAGTGCTGGATGTAGTGTTGGTCAGGCCTGGGGATATCATAGTTGATTCAATGGTAGTAGAGGGAATCAGTGATCATGATATACCTGTGGTAGAAATAAAGCTAGGAAAATCTAAAGCTGATCAAACCGAATAAAGGGTAGTGTGGCAATATGGACGAGGAAACAGGAAAGAGGCGGAACACTTCCTGTGGGATAGATATAATGAGTGGGCTAAAGGGGAGAATGTGGAGTGCCTGTGGGAAGAGTTTAAAAATATCATAGAAGATATGTTGGTGAGGTTTGTCCCAAGGAAAACAATAACGGCTTTGGGAGACCCACCATATTATTTGAGAGAAATTAAGAGGCTGAAGAGGAAGTGTAGGCAGTTGCATGCAAGATATAGGAGAGGGGAAATTGTAAATGCTAGAGTATGGATGAAGCAAATAGGGAAGGAGCTAGAAGCTAAGATAAAAACGGCAAAGGATGAGTACTTGGGTAACATCATGGCTGAGGGAAAAAGCAAAGGATGGCAGAAGCTCTTTAGTTATCTGAAAAGGGTGAAAAGTGGAGAGAAAGGAATTACAATACTTACAGGGAATGATGGCTTGAACGCAACCACTGACAAAGAAAAAGTAGAATTATTGCAGGCTCAGTATTTGTCTGTGTTTGAGGGCATGGCTGGATGGAGTGAGAAAGCAGATAGAGTCAAAGGGCCAAGTGGTAATCTAAGGATCAGGGGACAGGATATAGGCAAAGTAATTAAAGGCTTGCATTATAACAAAGCTGTAGGGCCTGCTGGCATGGTAATGGGGCTCTTAAGTTTGGTGGGAGGGTGATGGTAAAGTATTTAGAAGTGTTGTTTGGCAGATCGCTGGAGGAGGGCAAGTTGCCAAAGGGGTGGAAGGAAGGTCTGGTGGTGCCAGTATACAATCAAGGGGAGGATAGGGCAAGGCCTGGTAGTTACAGACCAGTGAGTCTCACCTCGAGCACGGGTAAGATAATGGAAAGGCTGGTAGTTAAATTTGTGGTAGATGTAATGGATGAGAAGAACTGGATACAGGAATATCAGCATGGGTTCAGAAGAGGCTACTTGTGTAAGACGCAGCTGGCTGGGCAATTTGAGGATCTAGTACAATCTGTAGATGAAGGGAAGCAGGTGGATGCCTGCTTCATAGATTTTGAGAGGACGTTTGACAAGGTGCCACATGGAATTTTAATGAGGAAAGTAAATGAGCTGCTAGGTGACAGGTGGGTGGTTGACTGGATTGGTGAGTTCCTCAAGGGACGGAGCCAGAGAGTGAGAGTGGGGGACTCCTTGTCAAAAGAAGGAGCTGTGACATCAGGGGTGCCACAAGGAAGTGTTCTGGGCCCTTTGTTGTTTACTATAATGGTAAATGACATGGGAGTGGGAGTGATTGGCAGGATGAGATTGTTCGCGGACGACTGTGTACTGTATTCTGAAGTAGGTGAGAAAAACCACTTGCAGGCAGACATTAATCGGGTACTGGAATGGATGGAAACCAATAAAATGAAGATAAATGTCAAGAAAACAAAGATAGTGAGATTCACTAAAAAGAGGGTAAAGAGCAGGCATACATACAGATGGGGAGAGCAGGAGATAGAGGAGGCAGCAGAATACAAGTACTTAGGGGTGATGTTGCAGGAGGACCTTGGGTGGAGGGGACAGGTGAAGAGAGTGGTTTCGAAGGGAAGAAGGGCCCTTGGAATGCTGGGAAGAGTTCTGAAGGGAGTCAGTGGTGGGGTGAAGGAGAAGGCATACACCTCAATGGTACGCCCGATGCTGGAATATGCAGCGGCGGAGTGGGATCCCTACATGGAAGGGGAAGTGCAGGAACTGGAGAAGGTCCAGAGGAGGGCGGCTAGGTGGGTGAAGGGCAGGTGGAGAAGGCAGGGGCAGGAGGGAGAGGAGGAAGGTAATTACATACCATCAGTGATGATGAAGGAAATGGGTTGGAGTACTTTGAGGGACAGGCGAAGGGTGGAGAGGCTTGTTAGGTTGTTCAGAGTGGTGAAGGGAGAGGGAGGATGGGGAATGTTGGGTTCCCATTTAATCAAAGGTGATTACGGAGGGAGAGGGAACAACAGTCTTAAGATCCGGAGAGTGTGGAGGAGGACGGAGAGGGGTAGGCAGTCAATGATGGTGAGGTCGGTGAGGGAGTGGAATGTGCTTAGAGAGGAGCTGGTGAGGGTTGACAGGGTTGGTTTGTTCAGGAGAGGTCTGGAGGGAAGGTAGGGAATGTGGTCTTGCCACCGGGTGAAAGCCCAACTGCAAGAAAGGTATTATTATTAAGAAAACCGTAGGAAACTGTTTTCTGCATTGTGCTGCCATCTACTGTTACATTATTATACTGTGTGTGGGGCAAGAGCGCGCCTGTAAGAGGGAAAAAAGTGCACAATGCGTACTATTGCCCCCCGTTTGCATTTACGAAACAACGATACAAAATATTTTCTCAGTTATTGGATTATTGTAATAATACTATTGTGTTATTATTATTGTTATTATTGTTGCTGTTATTATTATTATTTAATATTGCGGTGTCAATATTAGCACTTCAGTAGTGTTTATATCCATTGTTACATAAATACACACAATAAAAATACAGAAAGGGTTTTGTTCTGTTATTCGTCAGTTTCCCCTTGATCTACCTGTGTGCCATTTTATGTAAACGCAAGAATTGAACGGAAGAAATGCTGGTGGAAGCACGAGAAAGATTAAAGAATGGGTATTCATGTAGGGAGCGCCGTATTCGTATGCTTTCAATTCCACCTCATAGTAGTCAGAGAATTAAAGCATTAGATAGTTGTTTCTTCAAAGCATTGAAGGACTTCTACTCGTAAGCATCCGACCAATGGTTGTTGAACAACCCTAGGCGTTGTATAACTCAGTTTCAAGTAGTAGAATTTTTTGGTACTGCGTACACTAGATGTGCCACAGTTAACAAATCTACACAACCCTTTAAAGTATGTGGCATTTGCCCAATAAATCGCAACATATTCACTGAAGAAGAATTCTTGCCATCGTCTGTGACTACCCAATTTGTTCAAGGGCCTTCATTCTCTTCTGAGATTACGATATTTCACCATATTTTTCTAGTATTGGGGAAAAATCATCATTCACTTCTAATCCGAGTACAGCAGAACAATCTTCATGTTCCATTCGCTCAGCTATTTTGGTGTAGTCGTCTAATAAAAAAAATTACAACAGATCAAGAACTGATGTTTCCCCACGAGATATTTTGCCCCTACCAAAATGAAAGAAAAATCAGAATCGAAGAAAGATGTGAAAGAAATCCGAAATTGTGTTTGGAACACAATTTAAAGAAGAACTAGAAGCATAACAAAAACATCTTCAGCTTCTGAAAAATTGACAACGAAGCGAAACACGAGGAAAAGATTGTTTGAAAACACAACTGCTGAAAAGTGCTCAAGCAAGAAAGCAAAATATAAGTCAACAGAGGAAAGTTTGAGAACAGATAATTTTTGTCCAGCACGTGAGGAACAATACAGTGATTCTCCATCAGAGGATTGAATCCAGTGTGGTGTGCGTATGGATTTGTGGTAGGGGTCATGATCTAATTATGAGAATATTGGCAATTTCGTTTGTGACTGTTCTTAAAATAACCTTATCTACATACAGGTAAACGACTACTTTTAAGCATAATAGTAATTATCACTTCTACTTTACATTTGAACAAGTGAACTCGTTTTCTCTTGTGAAACTATTTACCTTTGCGGAAATATCAATGTTCTTGCTTAGTATATTATCATAAGGCAGCAACAAATTGAACAAAAACATGCACTAAAAATTCTATAATGTTTGTAATTTATTTTTGTAGCAGGTTCTGTGGTTGGAAGTTAGTACGTACTTATGCCACACTTAAAATGCACTCTTGCCCCACTGTGGGGAAAAGTGCGTTTTCGCATAACCTTTTTAAAACTTGTTTTATTAATTTAAATATATTGTCAGATGTCTGCTGTCATAGGATATGAAACAAAAGGCAATACACAATAAAAAACCAAAGTAACGTGTGAATATTGTAATTTACAGGTTTGTTTTCATTCATGTCATCTTCACTGGCACAGGAAGTCTGCTGTCGGTGCGGCTGCGTTCCCGCGTGACTTTAACGGTTCCTACTATTCGGTCTTCAACTGAGTAGTACACACGACTACTTGTGTGTTTAGCTTTCCGAATGACGTATTCTCAGGGTAAGTATTTTATACTAATAATTTACACTCAATAAAGTTTGCTTCAGAAGCTTAGATGCGTCATCTTGCCCCATTTTATTCTACTTACTTAAACTCTCGGTGTTATGTTTAAAAACCAATGTTTTATTTTGTATTTTAAGTTTGAAAATATAAAAATTGTTGTGCTTATTGCGGCCATGGAGTAAAAATTCAGATTTAATCTGCGGAATGTTGAGCGTGCGAAGGAAGTAAGGAAGTACCTTTGCTGTATCATGCAAGGGGGGCGATGTCCGTTGCCGCCCGCCGTCCACAGCTCGCTGGCGAAGCCGAGAAGTTCTGGGTGAGAGCCGTAAACTGCACTGCCTGGTGGGGCGTGGTGGTCCCACAGACCTGGGTATGCCAGCTCTCCGTAGCCAGGGACGCCGAGATCAGACGCCCCCAGAGGCTGTCGGCATTCAACAGCAGGCACATATGAAGTAGTGGAGTAGGGTAGATTACATTTAGTCACGTGAGCAGGTTTTGTCGTTTACCAGGATTTAATTTCCGCCTGCAAGGCTAATCAAGGTTTTTATAATGACCGGAATAAAAAAAGTCTACATGTTTTCTACACGAATATTTTGCTAAATACTACATACACATTGCATTATTTACGCGAATTATATGTATATTTAAAGATAGTATTGGTTTTAGTAGTTGACTGAGAAGTCATTAGTTGAAATTTCGAACGCCCACCTGGGGTAAAATTTCGAACATCAAAAACTTGAAATTTTTTTTAACCTACCCTAGCAACGTGGATTTTTATAAGCGCCTATTGTTAGGTCGGGATTACAATGACTTCACGTTTCACTTTTTCACGTTACACCTTAACGTTTTCGTAAACAAGGAACACCTTGACAAACACATTTGAACGAGACCTATCACGATCGCGTCACTTCACACTTCCATTCACTTTCATGTAAGAAAGCGTTTTTCAATGTTAAGCTTTTAAGTTAAAGTGATACGTGAAGTAAGAGCACGTGATCTTTTCGACCAATGATATGAAGAATTAATGTCTTCTACTGTGCCGTGCTACCTTTGATCGTATTCGACGAATGCTTTTCCGACATTTTTCTGCATACTTAAGGCTTACGTGAAGGATAGTAATATGGCACTTAATCGAACACGTCTTACGTACACGTAAACGTGATGTTGTGGTTAGTGATTAGTGAAAGTGAAGTCACCGTAATTCTGGCATTTAGAGCGCTCAGGTGATGCAATCCTGCTTGCAGATCTACAGTTTATTATATTTTTGTGATTTTGTCACGTACTAGTACGAGAAAACTGTAACAAAGGAGTAAAAAATTAAAATATACCAATTATGGTAATAAGGGCAGGTAATTTTTTTTATATTTTACATTTAAAGTATCAAAATTGTGTCATATTAAAACAATAATCTCCATCTTAAAATTAATGTTAAAGTGGCAGCTCACAATGCTGAAGTTTCGTGGGAATTCATGAAGACGTTTGCATGCAGTAAAATTTTAAATTAGTTATACAATTCAAGAAAATCTAGCTTAGCATTAAACTCTGATTGAAGGCGAACGAAACAACCAATTTCAGATTAATTTCTTCCTATAGAGACTTCAAGAAACACTTTAACCAATGCACACAAATATGACATAATAATGTACTTAATTTTGCTTCGCATAATATTTCATGTAAAACTTTTCGTACTAATTAAAAAAGAGTACTATGAAAAAATTATTTTTCAGTTGATTTCGTGAATTAATCGCAATTTATTTTGTGTAAAGCCACACAACTATGAAAAAATTTATCGATATTCCTAAACGTGAAATATCAAGCCAAAACCTTATAAAGGACACAGCCGAGCACATTAATAGCGCTGGGAAATCAGTAATTTATCCATGGCTTAAAACTAAGTACGCATGCGCAGTGCGCTTACAGACGACTACAAATGTTACAACGTATTCTACAGCTTGCTTGCTAAATGTCGTTTTTAGTAAAAAGAGAAAACAAAACCAGTCTAACCATACATAAAATAAAACTTTGTGGCAGAAAATAACCCACGAATGTTTTACGAACCTGTAGAGCTTAAAATAGAATAAAGAATTTTCAGGCGCGATTACGTAACTGAATCAATAGTTAGACACAGCCGACCCCTCGCAGCTCAATGGGTTGAGAGGCCGACTTTGGTACGAATAGCTCGATTCCCTGACTCGGCTAGGTGTACAATTTGTGTTTTCCGTTAGAGTATTAGTATTGTCATAACAACAGAACAATTGCACAACTGAAGATTGCCATAATATAGTGCTGTACAGGGTGATAGGGGTTGTTTGGCTCTAAAAAATTTAAAACGTCGTCATGGCACTGGATGGTTAATCACATTCTTGAGGTTAAAATCAAGGTCACTCCCATTTTTTTCTATTTTGTATATTATACATCACAATAAAGTAAACGTTAGAGTATTAGTAATGTCACAGTCACAGAAAAATTTCACAGCTGAAGATTGTCGTATGATAATGCTGTAAAGGAGGATAAGGGCTGCTTGACTCTAAAAAAAATTAAGAATTCGTCATGGCGTCCGATATTAAGTAAATTTTTCAGGTTCGAATACATGTTACTCCTAATTTTTTTCTTTTTTATGTATTATATATATATATATATATATATATATATATATATATATATATATATATATATATATATATATATCAATACAGTAAAAATAAAAGTTACGTTTATTTCGAGAAATATTGTTTCTAAGCATTAATATAACACAATAATAAGAAAATATGTTAACATGAATATTGAACCATTGTTAAAGAATACAATTTTTCTCAAAGCCTTTAAAAAACACTTTTAATTTATGCTGTAGATAAGTTAAGATTTAATTATTGTAAATGTGTTGTAGTGAAAGAGAAATTGCACTTACGAACAGTAAATACGTTTTGTGAACTGGCAGACATACACATTCTTACAAAAACATGCGAATGGAATTATTATATAGTTTTGATTTAAACATAGTGTTATCAGACACGATACTTTTCACTTACATTCAAAAATTTTGACTACGTTGTCCTTCGCAAAAATTCCAATATTTTAATTATTTATTTCCGAAATAATGATTTACTATATGCCTAAATAAGACATGTCTTTTAAATTTGTAAAATAAATTGAATTTTCAGATTGCTGTATTTTAAATCATACAGTTCAAAATTCAAAACTAACTTACAAATTCGTACAGGCGTGCCAGTGTCGCTCTTAACTAATCTTGTTTTTGGAACTGTCTCTTGGGAAAATCTCAAAGCAGGTGACCACATTGAAGTAATTACAATATGTTATAGTAGCGTGGGTAGTTATGTTTCTAACGTAACCAAACTTGTACACTATTATGTGATTGATAGTTTTAAGCTAAACTCATAAGACTACTTTCCTCAATATGGGTGCAAATTAACCCAAAAATTAAAATCGCTCATGTACGTATAAATAAACAAAATTATGAATTTGTTTATTTATGTGCTGCTACTTACTAACGTAGTGAACTTACAACAGTTGGCGCTAGTTAAGCCAAAATTTTGAAATAATGTTTCTAAACGAATTTGAACTCTCCATTTTGATAAAGAGGAAGTGTGCTATTATTCAAGAAATTAAATTGTCTTAAACGTAAACATACAATTAATACTACCTTGTTCTTGAATAGATCCGCAAATAAAGTACCTAATTAATAGGTCACCCAACAAATTATTTAAATAGAGAGAAAATAAAATAAATATTTTATAGGTAAGGCGTACAACACCCCATCTTTGGAGTTTCTTATGAAGTGAAAATCTGTTGAAATTTTATATCAAAATAGAAAATTAAATACCACTCGTAAACTTCAATACGTATGAGATATTCTGAAGTCAAATTAATATTTTGATTTATTGTGACAGCCCTGCGCTTTCCCGATGCATAAAATGCCACGTAAAATTAATACGCCATGATTCAAGTTCATTGTATACTGCTACAATACAAAGTGGTTTATACTTTAATTTTGACATATTGACATCCCGTTTCAATATTTCATTATTCTGCAGTAACCTGACACTTTGCGTACCTGGAATTAGGAAGACGATAAGGGCGACTCTGTCACGCTCATCAAGTACAATTTCGCTTTTAAACGCAGTGCACGGAATAAATCTTTCGTGCTTCCTGCCGTATCTTCTGATTTACAAGATTTTAACTGGCATTTTTATGAATTTATCAGACACAATAATATAGATAACTCCATAGATTTTCTCTATCGAAGTTTTGTTTGCATGTAGTAACGAAATTTTAAGATAAAAATTCTGAAAAGGCCATTTGACGATGTTGAATGGATTCAATATAGTTTTCACAGCATGCAAGCTGTTTTGGAAGATACACTATCATTATCCGCTCCGGAATGTGTTTCTCGGTGGGATAATTAGAAAGACGCTTAATAGTTTAATCATAAACACGTAAATCTAATACACTGCAACTCTTTTCAAGCCCCAGGTAGACAATGGCCTTAAGGTGGCCGCCTGCCCAGGTCGCCGAGCTGTGTTAAGAGCTTCTGCACTCAGAAGTTCTTTTGAAAACTACTCAACGTGCATTGGTGACGCATCCACAGACGCAACACGCGTGTATATCGATTTCAGTTCATCCACTCACGTCTACAGTTTACTTTCTCTCATCCGAAAATAGCGAAAATTTGTGATTTTCCGTTATATTTTAGATACGAAAATACATATGCAGAATATTTTGAAAAAGGTTTAGGCAAGTGTAAGACGCCATTGTCTCCAATATCTGGCCATAAAATTATAGCTTTTTCACTGAATGTCTCATATAGTGGAGTTATAAGCTTAGTGACCTGCATCCAGAGATTGGACGGAGTGGACGTTATGCGCTTGCCTGGGTCGTCCATAGCTTTCCGCTCTTCCAGGCCTGAGACATGATAATTACGTCAACCTAGGCGGCCACCTTAAGCAGAGCTGTGACGAGGTTCCACTACGCATGCAATGTCGACATATTTACCGCGTTGGTGTTGGCAGCAAGCTCCCACAACGGCTGTTCTCCGCCGCCTCCTGACAGCCCGTGCACGAACCCGGACATTCTGAAACACGAATTGTCAACTAGCAAGGCGTTACAATAAGGATGTAAGGGTTTATGGACGTTGATGAAACCTGTATAACGACGACCATGCAAGCCACAAAGACAGTAGGACAGTTGAACGAATAGAAAAGTACACATAGTTAATTTTACTATGGCCTAAAATTTTGCTGCAATTTTGGTCTCATGAAACATCCATGAGCTCTGCTCTATCGGGTTTTAAGTATAAGGTTTAGCGTAAGTATTCTTGTTACAACCATATTGTCAGATGTCTGACAAGTTTAAAAGGTTACTGTTTATTTGCATTCCTATCATGGACAGTGAAATGACCTCCTAACGATCTAATGTACAAACGAAATATTTTAGTAGAAAACACTGACTGTTTACTATAACGTGCTTAGCAGATTTATTTATATAATACTGTGATGTTTGCAATAAACTGCTTATTTCTAACTTCAACTTGTACAATGGTTGCAATAATTTTAATATTAATTTTCAAACCTCAAACTCCTGCTAATACAAATGCCTTCCCCTCCCTTATTGTGCTCGTGTTGAACAGTATGTTTGACCAAATCATGTAACAAAATTAAATGAATGTTTCCTTATTATTGCTACGGGAGAGTTGCGCACGCAGAAGTAGTCGGATTTAGAAATGTTTTAAGTTAAATATTTCGGTAACATCTTGCGACCAAGCAACTACTCGACAAATAGTGTTTTGTATAAAGAAGATCGTTCACTTCCCGAAACTTGTTAGGAAATATCATTCTCTTACATTGGGGTGTTGGAGGTAGCCACCTTGTGTTTGCATGAACTGTTTAGTAAACAGTTGTAAGATACAGTAGTTCCTGAATTGATTTATCAGCACTGATAAATTAACAAAATATGTTGCACTTACACCCTCAGGTGATCCGTTTCTGAGAAATCCTTGGCGACATTACTCAAAACAGAAAGAGCGTGTCCTGACAGGGAGGCGTCTATCGAGCTGTTAAGAGGTCAATTAGGAATAAAATAAATTTAAAAAAAAAGTTTATGCAGAATAATGAGATTTTGGCATACCGTTGAGGAAAGATGCAATAAGGAATATATATATTTTTTAATTTTCGTTAATATTCTTATCGATGTGCAAATTAAAAATAATAAAAACAGCTGTTTTTAACAAGTTGGACAATTCGCAGAAAATAAAGTAATCAATGTGTCGAAAAAATACAAACTAGCAAAGTTACCTTTCACCTTCGTTCGTAGGGGACAGTTTTTACAAAGAGGAGGAAATCTTCATATATGATCTATATGTTATTTCTTCAAATACGATTTATATGCATTCGCTTGACGCACCGTGACAGTACATTTGAGCAAAAAAAATCATTTCTTCCCAAAATCCCCAACCCCTCGTGGCCGCGGCGGCCGAATGATCAGACCATTCGCCTCCCACCAAGGTGATCCGGGTTCTATTCCTGGTGGGATAGGTTCCCGGATTTTCGCATGTGGGAATTGTGCCGGACGATGCCGTTGGTCGGCGGGTTTTCTCGGGGATCTCCCGTTTCCCTCCCTTTCGTTCCGGCGCTGCTCCATACTCACCCTATGTCACCCCTCGCCAGCGCTAAAGACCTCGATGTTAAGGTCTTACCAAAATCTCTCACTCACTCACTCCTTGTCCACATGATCTGCAGACCTGTCAAAGAACAAAGCGGCTCCAGATTTATATAACACCCACTTAAGGTTTATCAATTATTTGTACTGAATGAGGTGGCGGAACGATAACAGGTCAGACTCTCTTTCAGAAGGACTCGGGTTCGATCCTCGTCTACAGCCATCCTGATTTCCGTTTTCCATGGTTTCTCGAAATTACTCCAGGTGAATGCTAGCATGGTTCCATAACGAAGGCCGTGGCCGACTACTTTCTTATTTCCTGTCCTTATGTAACAGTCTCTAATTACCTCGCTGTCGACGAGACATAAATATCAATAAATATACATTTTTTAAAAATATCAATTGTTTGTCCTGTAAAGCGTTACCAAAGAATTTTGTAACTCAACTCTGTGTTTGCAAGGAATGAACTCTTTTTCAAATATGACTACTTAGTTATTTGACGTATTTTACGAGGTAACCCACAAGTAACCCACAACTACCTAGTTTATAAGTTACTAATTAATTTTTCTGTTTCGCCAGTATCAGCCGTTGTATGGTTCTCAGCCGTCTGTGAATGTCAAAACAGAAAAACATTTCTTACTCTAGAAGAATCCTTTTACTTTTACACAGCCAGGAACACAATTGATGTTCATTGATGTTCAACTGTTATTAATTTTGTCTTTTAATCCAGTGTAAAAGTGTATTTCGTCTTCTTGATGGAAATCATCATCCATACAGATCGTTTAAGTTGGCTTTTTATCGATTTATGGCAGCTCGACGTTGACGAATATTTTCACACCATACGTAATAAGGGGGAAGCTTTAGTGTCACAGTAGATAACTTATTTCTAAAGTTTTCACTTAAACAGGCTTCTTGATTCTGATAAGTAAAGGAAATACATGTACATCCCTATTAAACTAAGAACCTCAACACCACAATGCATCTTATAATTAGTTTTAATTTGACAGACTGGTAGCCTCAACCACAAACTCGGCCAAAAATCTTTTTCTTGTTTAAGCCTATAACAAAGGCTAAAAGTTAAATATCGTGGGATCACCATTTATAAATAAATAAATTAATTAATATATATAAGTAGTAATCAATTCTATTAGTAATGCCGTATTTTTTAACAGTTACTGTACGCAATATGGAATTTTTTATGGTAAAGCTACTTTGTAGTAGTTCGTATTTAGATAAAAAAAATTTACCGCAACAAGATTTCTGTTGTGCCAAACCAAGTAATGTGTTTATTTGGGGGGGGGGATGGTCAGAAGGGGGCAAGTGAAGTCTATGGTCCAAGGGTGTCCCAAATTTTTAAATTCTCCCCGAAAAGAGAACACGAGTGTACACACACACACACATACATACATTATATATATATATATATATATATATATATATATATATATATAAACACGCATTACTGGAATTGTATCCTCAAAGTATGTCGTCGCAGACAGTTACTGACAGCAGAATTATTCGACTTATTGAAGTTAATTGTCTCATGTGGATTTAAATATGATGATCCTGAAAAAGTGGTTGAGTAACATTGTGAGTGAGGATATTTTGGTCAGCGCTTAACATCGAGGTCTTTAGCGCCGGAGGGGGGGGGGGAGTGACATGAGGTGAGTACGGAGCAGCGCCGGAATGAAGGGGCGGAGGAAACGGGAGACGCCCGAGAAAATCCGCCGACCAGCGGTATCGTCCGGTACGATTCCCACATGCGAAAATCCGGAGACCACCCCAGCCGAGAATCGAACCCGGATCGCCTTGGTTGCAGGCGAGAGGTCTGACCCCTCGGCCACTGCGGCCCCTAGTGACCTTGTGCCTCGTAACTAAACGTGATAATGTGGTGTTATATTTAGACGCTTAAATACGTTACGTGATCGTAGTCGTTTGCAACATGCAACATGTGCGGTACAGAAGTGTTTTCATTGCAAAGAATCATTATTAAACTAGTCTAACATGACCGTTACTGCCATTATTTTACCAAAAGAATATTTACAATTAATAAAATGAGTCTGATAAGTATATTTTAACGGTAAAATATGTGAGTAAATTTGCCGGACAAATGTACGGTAATTTTTACTGACCTGTATTGAAAATTGACTTCCTCTTAAATAAGACGTAAATTATCCACACTGTACTCTAAAGTTCACATATCCAACAGTAATATTTCCTGAACACTTAAGGAAAATAAACAATCGCACGGCATGCTCAGAGCATTCTGCGTACAACGCAAACAAATATTCAATCTAAAGTTTGTAACGAAACGAGATACTATTTGATTCGCTCATTAAGTTAGCAAGAACTATTCTCTAGTGTTCTCCTTATGGGTTTTTCTTTCACATTTTACAAGACACGTGTTTAAAGAAAATAATGTCCCACGTCCGTATAAAAGTCAGAAACCACTCACTGAGAAGCAAAATATGTACACATGTTTGATTTCTCCTAGATAATCAAGTTCAAAAATGAATGTCGTGGTCTGTGGTTTCTTACACACTTCATTTTAAGTTTTTGCCCCACAAAATAAAATGCTTTAGTGTTAAGATATTTGATATTATTATTGTCTTTTCGGCTCTTGGTATCTTCCGACTCAAACGTCAATCAACAGCAAAGGGGCGTCATTTTAGGTTTTTCTTGGGGGGGGGGGTGCAAATTTTTTTTTTTGGGGGGGGGGAAGCGCATTTTGCAGTCTCAATTCTGATGAACGTGATTAATACTTTTTTTGTACAAAAAACATTTCGTAAATACAGTTTCCAATACAACGTAAGTAATTGAAATATAATGGGCAGGATTTTTGGAGTTTAGAGCTTACCGTGTTTAAATATTCCATTGAAAAAAAAGCTTTAATATCGGAGTTTGAGAAGTGTTGCAGAATTGGTTTACATGCGTATTGTTTTAGTTAGAACCTCCGTAGTATGATTTAAGTTTTTAAATGACAATAAATTCAATAAGTTCAATAAAAATCAATTTAAGGTAGGCTATAACGAAGTAAAAGACAACTGTCAATATTGGTGACCAGTCTTCTGAAGTTGGAATAGCAATTTCTGTGTGCTTACACATTTTGCTGTGCAAAATGATAGGGCCTACACGATTTATCAGGTTTAAATGAACACAAGCTTTGACAACGACAACTACAAACCTAGCAAACATAAATTATTTTTAAAAACTCTTGCCAACATACAGTTCATTCGGTCATGGCAGTGCAAGACGTGACAGTCTGGTATTTATTTATTTTTCTTATTTTATCAAAGAATTATGAATGGGGAAATGTTTTTCTAAACAAAATTGTATCACTATGTAATTGTGTTCGCTTTATTTTGTGAATTGATGTCGTTCACTATTTGATTTTCGGCGAGAAAAAACGGATATTTTTTCCTAACCTACGACAACAGTTACAATTTATGAGTTACATTTCCATTATCTAAGCAATACAGACAACACTTAAAATTTGGCTTTGATGAATAATGTATACTTCATGTTTGGCAATTCATTCAAAATTATAAGCGTGCAATTAATTGTTTATGTGTTGATAATACTTAAAGAAGCAAATGTATTTATATCAAAATAACTAATGTTCAGAGACTGGAAAAATTCACAGGTTCACTGATCTGTAGGCTAGCCTCCAAGAATATCTGTGTATTCAAGCAGACAGCATCTATTATTAGCTGCTCGCTGATACAGTGATATGGGGCACGTTAGGTATATTTTTATTACTTATTGCCTCAGTGACTTCCAGAGAATTTCAAATATGTCAACGGCCTATTGCGAAAGTGACACGAACTTATAGTTGCTGGAATTCTAGCGTGTGTGTAAAAGAACACGCGAATTTTTCTGGTCCCTACTAATGTTCACTTCGTTTGGCAAGCATACTTATACAGCCGTTGTTATCCTTACGTCAGTTATAAATATACAGGACGTGTCAGTACTGTGAATGGTAATTTTACATGGTAATAGCTTATGAAAAAGTGAGTCGGAAATATGTTTGAAATTTCTCAGTCGTGAATTTGGTGGGTCCCCGATTGTTTACTTTAAAATATCATTTGTATAAATAAAAATAAAAACTGCTTCGTCTTTCACTGATTTGACTCTACTCAGTAAGTCGTTGTTAAATATCAAGTGGTATTTTTTATGCTTAAAGACATTTATTTTAACAGTCGATTATCAGAGTATTTTGCTCCCACTACAATTCACTTGATGGGAAAACTGAAAACATACTTTCGACTTACTTTTCCGTAAGCTACAATCACCACACAAAATCAACACACTCTCTCCTGACTAATTCTGCGTGTGTGTGTGTGGGTGAGTGTGTGCGTATATAAAAGTAAAACATTACACTTCGAAAATAGTATCATAAGGTTCAGGAATTGCTTTCGGTCATAGTGTTAATACTCGTTTTTCGCGACCTTAAACTCATTATTTTAATATCGATAGTATTGTTAACTGAGTGCACACTGCAGTGCCTAGAAATCATTCAGTGAAACTCAATAATAGTTGTTTTTATTGGTAACCATTTTAATATCAGCTCTTTGTTGAGCCAAGCGTAAAGAGGAAAGAGTTTGTACAATCGTCACAAATCCTTCTTCCAAATCTCTGGTCAAACACAAGGCCAACGAAAACAGTAGGAAGAATGTCGCCGCCTTACTGTATGTATACGAGATTTACATGTTTAATAATTGAAACAGATAGGCTTTCACTCTCTCGCTCTCTCTTTCTCCGTGTGGCTCAGTGGCTCCAAGTAGGCCTATATAATATCTTAGAATAAGAAGTGGTGAGTGAGATTGACACCCATAAATTCGCAATTGTCCTTAAGTCATTTACAATAAAAATGTTATGACAAGGAACCTTGAAAATGCTCATTTCTGTTCTGTACACTACGCCTAGAAATTAAAAAATAAATTCCATGTCTTTGAAATTAGGAGAAACGTGTTTGGAAGTTTGTTTAGGGCAGATTTTCACTTACATAACAGAGATTAACGATTAGTTCCCGAGAATTCCACCACACCGAGTCACTAATGCATATTTATTTTGAATGATTCGCCTGTTGGGAGTAGCTTGTTAACGCTGTGTTCACACTTCAACCTTTAATGAAATCTGCCATATCCACACGTCGAAGGATTAGAAGCAAAACTACATAAATCCATTTTTTTTTTTCAGACTTTTAAAAATTGCACCCAGATGCACACAATATTACTCCACATTTGTGGTAAACTGCCCTAATCCGTACACTTATTTCTCGTTAAAATAGCAGGACTTGGGTGATTTAACCACACATGGAGAGCGATACGATGTGCACTTGGTTACAATATCTAAACGTCTGAAAAATAGATTTGGGTAGTTTAACTTCCAAAACTTCGATGAATCGCTCACAGAAAAAAAAATTGTAGTAAATGGTCCGTGTCAAATTATTTGGTAGTAAACACAAACATAATTTTGGTGACCACAGTGTTTTGACGGTGACAGCAAAATAGTTTTGTAGTAAGCACGAAATATATTTGGTAGAGTCAATGCTAACAAAATGTTTTGTAGCCACCATAAAATATATTTTTCGGTGCCCATTAAGTACACTACTGGCATCTATAAATGTACCTAACTAGATAACGAATTAAAAATAAAGGCATACAGCGTAATATGTATACGTGTCCAGTAAAGACAGTTTTTTTCTTGTTTTACGCACACTCAGGTAAGAATTCTCATGCTGGACACTCAGTTACACTATTTACATTCCCGCAATTTCTCTTAAACGATACTTTCAGTAAGTGATCAAGCCCAAGGAGATTTTAGCCGTGTTAAAATTGGCTAACTGTTAATTAGTAATTGTTAATTCATTTGGAACACCCGAAGTAAGTCACTTGTTAAACATTTGTAATGACACGTTAAAATGTTGTTTAACAGAATGTTTGAAAACTATATAAAAATAGTGATAAGATTACAAATTAATACAAAATTTTAAAAGTAAGAACTAAAAAGTTTGATGTTCTTCTATTAGATAGTAATTACTTCCTTCAATTATTTTTCATCAAAATAATATTTGTCATACGTGTAAAACAATGCCCCACTAATATTTGCAATTTATTAAAATACCGTATACGTTTGCAAAATAGAATCCTTCACTTCGAAATTACATATTTTGAATATTATTTTGATAATTACATCGACACAGGCGTAATACCGTATTTATTAGTATTTTAAAATTTAGCAAATTTCTTTTCGCATAAAAAACTAATGGGCCACCGGATATTTCGTTTCTCAAGCTTTAATTTGAAACAAGGCTTTAACATTACACAGTAGAAGTGGATCCCAACCTAAAGATGTCAGTAAATCTTCGTTAGGCCTATACCGACTTATTTTTCTCTGGTTATCTGTTAGAGTCAGTGATTCGTATTTGTAGTGTACACTCACTGAATTATGCTAGTCTGAGTGGTTATGTTTACTCTTTAAAGGTATTTTGGAGTTTTGTTAATTTGGTGTCTGCAATACAATAAATAGTTTCCTAATTATGGACGAGAAGAGATGTAACTAGTCTCTAAATACACACACATTAATTTTGTATCAGAAAGAAACAAATTGATTGGCACTCTACTAACAAAATTTTGGCTGCGCCAAGATGATTTGTTTCCCTCTACTAAACTAATCTCTCGGTGAAAAATACTAGGAAGTAGGATAAGAAAGTATGAAAACTCTTCAGTATTCCTGCTCATTGATGCGGGCCGTCAAGAGTGCGTGATTTATACAAGTCTACTTGGTACAATTAGAATAAAACTCAGCAAATGATAAATGCGCAATTAATTATTTTGGTTGAACATGGTTGTTTTAGAAGAAAGGTTAGCACAGAACAAAATTTCGCCAAAGAAGAAAAGTGTATTGTAACGGCCTTTCTCTCTTTCACTGTGATTTCTTTTAAAATATGTTAGTACATTTATCACTTTTATACTTCTTGCAGCTATTTTTCTCTCTATCTCTCGTTGACTGCGTTGTTTATAATCATATGATTTAGCCTACACTGCAGTGCGTAAGTTATTCCAAGTAATTTATGAAAACAACTTAAAAGTTATGGCACTTAAATGGTTTGGTTATTTCAACAAATATTGAGAACATTGAGTTCTTATACTGATTGTACTCACGAATTCAATGCAATTTTTTGCCTTGTAAAATATTTTCTTATTTTAGTTTTTTAAAGAAAATATATTACTACTTTTTTTACAGACATGTGCACCGTAGTTTGAGTTTACGGCAATACTCTATTTTAAATCATTTTTCTACGAAGACTTCGAGTCAGATAGTAGCTATATCTTAAGAATATATGCAGTGAAACAATTTCAATTATAATAGTGATTCTTGGAGTCAGTGTAAAAAGTTGTTGTTTGCAGTATCTACATACAAAACTTTATGGAAAATGCGTAACTGGGCAATGTTACATCCGTAACATTAAGAATATTATACTTTCTATGTAAATTTTTTCTGTGCTTTCCGTAACTTTACGGTGATCTTTCTTGTAACGTTGAGGGTACCAACGCGTGCGAACAGTAGAATACATAAAAAAATTAATTTTTAGTTGCAATTGTTCGCTGTTAACGGGTCATTTTAAAAACTTCACTGTCGTTTATTGTTTAATTATTTGTTCACGACACACATTAAAAAATAAAGTCGTAACCTTTGATCTCGAGAATACTATTCAAGATTCGGGCATGAAACATCTGAAATTATTAGAAACTAAGTTTCTTTATTGTAATATGGAGTTAATTCTTACCCTCCTGTGTAAAAACTAAAAAAAAAAAAAAAAAAAAAATAATAATAACATTGAAAAAATTGCTTTCTTTGCCACGAAGAAAGTATATTGTCATCAAAGAAAAATAAAAAATATTTAAACAAACATTCGCTAAAACAAAGAATGAGATTTTAAAATTTTCTTTATGAAATGATATTTTAACTGTAAATTTTAGCAGCTTCAAAGAAAATTCTTTCTTTGCTTTAAATAAACGTTTTCATGTACGTCTACATCATAAGTAGGGCCTATAGAGATTTTAAAAAGTAGCTCGTGCGAAGAGAAAAGTAGCCTATAGATAGTTACCGTTTCATTTCACACTTTTTATGTTAAATAGTATAAGAAAGGAAAGAAAAAATCGAATGCATTTGAATTGCGTGGGAACGAAAATTGTGCCTCTCTTCAATTTTGTTGTGTAAGTTCGAGACCAAAGTTCACTGGAAAAAAATTTTAATATTTTGATACATTTTATTTACTTACAAATCAAAGGCGTTCCATTTTGAAAAAAAAATACTGCTTCGTTCAGGTAAGTGACAGATGTTTAAGGTTTTGTATACTCAAATCCTACAACTCAAGTTATGTGATTTATAAAATTCAGACTTCAGCTGCATGGTAGGTCTACCAGTAGTGCTAGAAGACAACTTTTGGTTCACGCCAAGACTTTCAGTTTCGGGAGCTTATAAATATCGTAAAATGTTTTCGTAGAACCTTTGCATCAAAAAAGTTTAATTATTAAAGAATGAATAGCAAGACAGTTAGTAGGCCTATTCGTACGCTTGAAATATCCAGGCTTTGTTTTCAAGTCATGTGGTTGTTTTAAGCTTATATTTAAGAGTGCGACAAAACAAAACTTGATAAATCGAATAAACAATTAAGGTTCTTAAGTTTTATCGTAATATTTAATTTTTAGTCATTATTTCAATTTAATACAAGTTAATTTTGGTTTTCGTTTTCTTCTTAAATAAAGAATCTGCATTAAGTTTGTGATGACTGAAAGGAATATAATTTTTAATTTTTAATATCTCTAGCTTGACTTTAATACAACATTTTTTTCCTCTTTAAACAGCATCTTCACTACAAAAGGAAACCTTAGGGCGTCGCTGAGTACTAATATGAACCGCACCTGAACAAATTGCAAGTATGAAATCATATTTGTTGTGTTAAATGCTAAAATGACGCACTTTTGAATACGCTAAATGAACGTAAATATGTAAGCTCACACGTGATTCTTTATGCTCCATGACAGGAATTATTTAACTAGCAGCGTGTAAATACAGTCTAGGTATGATTCGAAACGCTTTGATTGCTTGCGTCATAATGTTTCCGAGAAACATGTTTACGTTACTGATATTTTCAACTAAAAAAATCCAAGTTCATAAATTACTGCAAAAGAAAGCGACAAAAATCATGATAAAACTTTTAATTCGTGTGTTCTTGTAGGCCTACTTGTTTACGATAAAAATGTGTAACATTTGCTGAAGGTAAACAATATACAGCGTAATTTTTCCAAGAAGGTAAACAATTTCTTACGGACTGTTTAACTCGCGGCAAAGATATCTTGCTTTACAACGAGGAAAAAAATTAAAAAAATCATTTTTTTTAGACCGATGGGAGGGGGGGTGCGGTCACCGAAAACTTTAATCGTTTTATACATTTTTCTATCAATACGAGATATGGTTTGTTTTGTAAATATATATTGTAATTTTTTTTACTGCAATGAAGTTTTTTCAGCTTTCAAAGTTTTTGTATAGTGACATGTTAAAAGTTCAAATTTGCATAAAATGGTATCAATGCCTTAAAAGAAATTCGACTGACTTACCGAAATGAAAAAAAGCCACACTGAAAAATAGTGTCATTGGCTACGTCAAGACATACATAAAAACCACATCAATGTTTTTGTATTTTTTAATACTGAAATTAAAGTAAAAATGGCTACATTTCTGAACTCATTTTATAAATTTCGCTAAATTTTCTTTAACAATATTTATTTGAGAACAATGTTATTATTTTTGTTTCAAAGAAAATTTCTGCAATATGAGTTAACTACGAGACAGAGCAACATTTAAGCTCTATGCGTTCGAGCAGTAGCCGGAGTAAAGTTCACAAGCGTCCAATAGGCCTTAGTCACGAAATTATGGTCGTTGCTTGAAGGCATTTAGACATAACCTGGTGTTCAAGTAAACTTAAATCACGCGACTGAGCATACGTACCTTTCCCCAGCAGGTTACGTAATATTGCCATCTCTAGTTAGTGGGTCCTGGCGAGTATAAAAACTAACGAGCTGAAATAGGTTAGGTTTACTCAGTCACTTGACCAGGTTATGTCGACCACCAGAGGCTATAATCACGATAAACGGCTGTTATGCTGTTCCGGTAGTTACAATAAAAAGCCTTCATATTTTATACGTGTTAAACATCTTACTAAATTCGACGTCCGCTCGTATTACATATAGGTAGGGACAGGAAAATTTCGCGAATTCAATGACCTGCATGTAACTGTACTAAGCATACTCAAGCCCCGACCATTTGTTCACTAGTTGTTACTCAGTGTAACAGCGGACAATGGACGAATATACGGGCTCGGGTATGCATAGTACAATGGATTCTAACCTGCAGGTCATTGCATTTTCCTGTCTCTGAATATATGCCCTAGTATTCGTTCAGTGCTTAGTTCTCCGATAGGTTTCAATTAGTTGTGGTTTTGGTTATGAGGATTTATTGAATTTTTCCCCTTCGCTAAAGGGAAACTTCCGTCTACTAACAGACACTATTTGCATAAGGGAAGCTGAAATATTGCTCTGCCCACCCTACCCCCGCGAGTGTTTACAAACGCCATAGGTAATACAGTGCAAACTGACTAGGACAATCACGATCTCCGAAGATTACTGACCTGAGAAGAGCAGTGCCTGTCCTGGCCGGCTGGGACGCGCTGGTGTTGTGCAGGTGTCGACGCCTGTCGCCTGGTCGGATGAGAAATGGACGTCGCAGAATTACCCCTCGCTGGCTCGGTATGCCCTCGTCTTCGCGCAAATACAAACCCACCCCTTCCCCCACCCAGCCCATGCGACCGCACTTTCCGCGTCATGCAGCTACCGTCGCGCCCCGCACTGCAACGTAGCTAACTTATCTCTCGCGTCCAGCGTATTTTTTTTAAAAGCCTTCCTCCCACCCCCAGAGGCCCCAAAAATGTGCGGTCGTCACCTCATTTGAGACGGGAAGGGCATCGGGAAACGTAGTTTCGGCGTATCGGCGGCTTGGAGTTCTCAGTTAGGCCCGTATTGCGCGCGGACTTTCGCACCCTCGCTCTGGCAAGCCACGCCCCTTCAGCAGGACGGCGAGTCTCATTGGCCGCAGCCTGGAATCTGCGCCAATGCCCACCCTTCCGAAGGGAGTTTGCCCCAATCAAGAATATATTAGGTTCATAAATTTTGACAGGACAACGCATGACAGTGGGAACAAAAAATAAAACTAGTTTCGTTGTTTTGCATCTTACGTTACGTTGTGTCGTATTACTTATCATACCGTCAGTACAATGACAATATGAAGGTACATAATGTATTATACTGATCGTCCAGTGCATTTGTCTGCGCTGTAGTGCGGTATTTTTGAACTTTTTGCTTTAGTAACACTTGTTATCTGCTGTTTCCAGCCAAATGTATCAGCATTCTTTCAAGGGTTTGACAATAATAATGCCTGTGATGTTTAAGCAGTACGTGTCTAAAGTAATTTTTTTAAGTGACGAAACTACTGCATATCAAGTTCGTGTACCAGAAATATGTAAACTTTATGAAATAATACAAACACGCTGCTACAGCAAACCATTCACAAACTGACCCGTCTATTTTCAAATCACATCATGTTTTAAATTACCATTTATTCGACGAATCAGTGCATTTCTAATATATTTGATTACGAGAAAAAATATAACGTTCCGTACGACAACGTAACGACAATTTGAAGACTTTTTTTATTTATTTAAAAACTGCCTCAATGAGCATTGCTCCTTACAGAGGCTATACATAAAACACTATTGACAGCATTATTTTACAATACTAACTTTGTCAAAGGAATACAAAAACCTTAACACAGACAAATTAGACATATTAAAAATAGCTAACATAGATCACAGACGGATTTCTAGATTTTTATCCCTGAAATATTACATACTTTGTTGTCAAAATAAGCCAAAATGAAGCAAAATATGTTTTTTTGATAGCAATCAGTACATTATTTAAAAAAACGCTTTGGCAGAATTGTTAACACAGACAAATTAGACGTATTAAAAATAGCTAACATAGATTCAACCAATTATACAATTTATTTTACAGTTTTATATCCTGTTTATCAATTTATAATTAATTTCGATTTATAATCATAATATATATAACTTACTTATATAACTTATTAACAGTAGGCCTACAGAACTTTTCCCTTTGTAACATAAAATATTTTTTTATTAGCATACTAAAAATTTTTTGTAATTTTATACTCATTTGGGATTTTGTTATATATTTGAATTAGTACGTTTTTTACACCACAAATACCAAATGTCTTTGAACCCGAGTACAGACTATGACAATTACTAGCTTGTCTGGTAATATATTTATGAACATCTTTATTACGTGTAAAATTTAAATTACTGTATATTAACTCATGAGTAAGTTTGACTCAAAGATTGAATCCCAGAAAGTTCATAAATTAACTTAGTTGAAGTTTAAGCAGGAAGTCCATACATTACCTTGATATCTCTATTTTGTAAGATACTCAAGGAAGAGATAATGTTACTGTTATTGTATCCCCAGGAAGCACGTAGGAAAGATGACTATGTATTAAAGGTAAATATATCATCCTCAGTGACTGTATTGGTAATACGTTTCTCACTCTACACAATACTCCAATAACTGGGGAAATTTTCTTTTTAATATGATTTATATGTTGTGTCCATATTAAATGTTCATCAAGATAAAGACCCAAAAATGTTACCGAAGTTTCCCTCATTTTTTTTCTCACTACGAAATAATAGGTTAGGATCATCTTGCAATACAATCATTGTAGGTTTGTGAAATACCACATGTTTTGCTTTGTTGACATTTAATGATAACTTATTTAAAGTTAACCAATTTTCAAGCATATATAAATCTTGTTGAGTGTCAGTATGCTATTGCGCTAATGATTTTCCCGTATAAATAATATTTGTATCATCTGCAAATAAAATAGGTTTCCATATTAGTGGTAAAGCTGCAATATCGTTAATATAAATAAGAAATAGTATCGGTCCTAAAACCGAGCCTTGTAGAACTCCACAGGTAATTTTTAACATATTACTTGAATTCCCATCAACACTAACATATTGAAATCGATATGTCAAATAACTTTTGAACCACTCTAGCGGTTTACCTCGGATTCCTATATATTCTAATTTCCCTATTAAAATTTGATGATCAACCGTATCGAATGTCTTTTGGAGATCCAATAATACTCCAATCACGATCTCTCCAGTATTTAGGGCTCTTTCTATTTGCACAATCATGTCCATAGCTGTATTAGTGTACCAGATTTAGGCCAAAATCCATATTGATTTTGATAAAGCATGTTGTGTTTATTAAAAAATTTAAATAATTGGGATTTCGCACATTTTCCCATAATTTTCGAAATTGTGAGGAGAATAGATATAGAACGGTAATTACTTACCATTTGTTTATCACATTTTTTATATATATGTGTATTACCCTTGATATCTTACATCTTATTAGGGACCTCCTCCAAATCAAATGATTTACTTACAAAACTTGCAATATGTTTACTAGTGGATTTTGTACAATGAATAAAAAACTTATTTGTTAATAGATCTTCTGTAACATTTTCATTCTTTTATGTATAAATTATATTCCCTATTTCCTGTTCAGTTACAGTTTGCACAAAAAAGGAGTTATTAGCCAAATTAGACCTACAATTAGGTAAGTTAAAATATATTTTTATTTGGTATATTAAATTTACTAACGAAATTTGAACCCACTGAAACAAAATACTGATTAAATAAAAAAAGCAACTTCACTTTTATCAGTAACACAATCTTGATTATTCCTTATAACACTGTAAGATTGTTCCACTCTGCCCTCTTTCCTCATAACATTATTAATAATTTGCCCATGTACCCTTTTGTATCATTTTTACATTGGAACAACTTATTTGTAAAATATATATTTTTAAACTCCTTTTTTATGCTGTTATGTAGTTTCTAAGAGTAGTTTATTCCTGTTTAATCTGTACATTGTTTGGGAATTTTTTTATTTTAGCAAATATATTTTTTCCCCTTTTAATAAGCTGAATAAGTTCCGGAGTTATCCATTTAATTAAGGATAACTTTTTTCAAAACTGTTTTGTCTAATTCTAGTTTTGGAAATATATTTTTTTCTGTTTTCAGATAACTATTTTCAATTCCATATTCAATATATTTATTTAATTCAGTAAGATACAAATTAATTTCATTAATTTTTTTTATACCAGTAATGAATTCATATGTAGGCCCTACTAAAATATTCATCCATACTCTCGTAGTTCATTTTTTTACAAGACCTATGAACCTCTTGTTTTTTTTCACCATTCATTTTAACACGGTCATTTAAACTAATTATATTTAATACAATTAAATTATGATCACTAATTTCACATAATATATTCTTGATTTTATATAAAATTTAGAATTATTGATCAATATATAATCTATTAATGTAGAGTGATTAAAGTTGTTAGTAATTATTCGAGCAGGAAAAGTTGTATTACCTACATATTTTCAACATTCTGCACATTGGGGTGCCCTCACGCTCAATTTAAAACCGGAATTTCTAATTGCTGCAAAATAAACATGTAATTTCTGTGATTTATTCGGACCGAATATATTCAAAACTGCAAGACATCACATTGTCGCGTTGAATAAAACAAAAGGATAATAGATTATAATCAGTAAGTTCTCCAATCTCTTCTAAACAATTGTATGCCGGTTTAGGGCTTGTGCTTTGAGGCAAAAGTGTTTTTTACTAACGCCACTCGGCGTCGCCCGTAGCGCTTAAGGCCTCGTTCTTTGGTTTTGCACTGGTTTCGAAAATATTTTTTAACGCAAATCAATACATATATAAAAAATCCATTATTATAGTTTTAAAACTAATATATCATTGTTTGTATCAGAATTTTTCTGTTTCAATACACGAAACGGATTTTTAGATTTTTGTCCCTGAAATATCAAATATTTCTTTGTGAAAATAAGCCAAAATGAAGCAAAATAACTTTTTACTAGCAAACGGTACATTATTTTTAAAAAACGCTCTGGCAAAATTGTGTATCATATGACTGTCACTGTCTCAAATTTTTTCAAAGCTTTTGGTTAAAAAATATTCTAATTATTTGCAATTGTATGACATTAATGAAAGACCATGGCCTTAATCGATTTTAGGCTACTTTCTCAAGGAAAAAGTAGGCTTACGAGATCACATCACTTATGCTTGTGCGTCTGTGCGTGCGCAACCTTCTTACCTTACTAAAAACTGTCGAGCCCATGAATCTAATTTCTTCACAAATTTATCACATAATACGCCTGGAAAGGTAACGTGATTTATATATTTTGTTCATGCCGTATTAATAATATCAAATTGGCGGACATCTGGACACTTTTTTATCACACGAAATATTTGAGTAAACATTATTTCTTTAACTCGTTACACATTTAGTACTACGGAAAATACCATGACTTAAATGTGTTCTGTTCACGCAGTGTTTAAATTATCATAATGGCGGTGATTGTAACATTTTTGACTATGCGAGAAACCTAAGGGAACAGTTTTTCAGAATTTCAGGTAACTTAGCTTCTATGAATGTTTTATTACTGCATGTTCATATTAAATTAACGGCCATTTGAACTTATTATGTTTAGTAACAGTATGGGGACTTGACATTTAGAAACTTTGTTCATGCAGTGTTTATGCTATCATAATGGTTACCGTTTGAAAATGTATTATATCTGACGAAACATTCTTCAGAATGTCATCAAACTCGGTACACATTTAGCACTAAGTACAGTACAGTTATTATAATGTTATTTGTTAATGCAGTGTTAAATAATGTACACCCCCTAATTTGGAAGAATTCGTGACATGAACACATAATTTGCAATAAATGTTTCGAGAACTATTGGGCCCATTGTAACCAAATTAGAAATTTCGATATTTCATTATCCAAACTTATATTTAATTAGAATTTAATGTTGTAGGTCCACTGAGTTAAGAAGATAGCATAACATTAATAAATAAAGATATTATTTCATAATTTCATGGTATGCATGACCGATTTTACTTTTTTGGTTAATATGCACCCGCATTCCGGAAATTAGGCGCATTAATCATTCTAGTAATTTTGCTAGTAACATAATGTTAAATTTGTTATACAAACATACACCTCTAGTTCAACAACACCACAGAGTGACATGCATAAAATTAAAAATTACATTCACTACAATCAACATACATTAATAAACTATACATGAAATAAAACATTTATTCAACATAATGTATGTACAAGAGACTATGCACATGAAAGATTATGCACATAAAATGCAGTGCATACAAACAGACAAGACAGGAACACAAAAAAACGCAGGTGTGAAATTTCCTATACAATACTAAATAAAGGTAACTAGGCAAAGTGGGCTTTCAGTTATTAAGAACATCTTATTTAATTATTATAATATTTTATAATAATTGAAATGTTATTTTCCATCCAAAGAAGGAACAAAGTTATAAAATTATTTGTTACACTTTGTTGCAATATTGCCTGGCAAGCCGGACAGCAAGACGTCCGAGCGGCAATCAGGTCAGCGTTGGTAAACCACGGAGGACGGCAACTCACCTCCCCCCCCCCCTCGTGGTTGCACAATATCGAGGACAAGCACGCCGATATATGGCGTTGTTACCAAGCAAACGAGGTCTGTCTGTCTGTCGGTCTGTCGTCGAGCGGTCGTCCACCAGCACTCACCGCATCTACAGCAGTGCAGTTCTCCGCCGGGGACTCGGGCTCGAGCCCCGGCGGGTGCGTGCTCGTCCGTCGATGCCGTCTCCTCATCAATCCAGCTTCGGTAAAGTCGTCAGATCTAGTTATGTGGTAGCTACTATCATCTTAATATAATACTTTAATAATCAGTAATATTGCGCTCCCCTCCTAAATAAATAGAACACTTTGTAACCTATTTTGTATTCAGAGTACCTGCCACTGTAGTATAGTAAATGCCCGTTTAACCATAACTGTCTTAAAGTCATTTAACCCTAAATAATATCTAAATAAACCCACAGTGTAGCTACCATC
>PNEQ01046795.1:0-16345 GCA_003012365.1 Medauroidea extradentata | reverse complement strand
CTTCATGGCAAATCGTTCACTCTAAGCCCCGTTTTTTAAAGCCTACTTAAAGTGCTACTGAGACTGTGATTATTATTCGGACTTTTTTAAGACAGACGTGTTTAGTAAAGGAAAATCATAAAAAAGGAAAATAAATGAATTAATAAAAGGAAAACCATGATTAATAAAACATCTGGAGACTAAGGTCTGAGTAGTAACATGTAGGACTATGTAGTTTTAAACAGATCGGAAAATATTGTCTAACTGATGACTTTGGGTCTATTCAGTAGTGTTTGAATAGTTCAGCAGATGGGTTTTAGCGTGTCCCTGAGGGCATATTTATTAACTTATTATTGCGTTTATTTGGATACTTGTATTGTCTTTTTGTATTTATTCAGTTAGTTATTTATGTTTTGTTTATTTTCTTTTTGTACATTTTTCACAAAAAGTTTCTTATTTTTCACATTTATTTTACATTTTTTTACATTTTCTTATTTAAATACTTACATTTTCATATTTAATTTACTAGTATTAGGTACCTTTAATTTTGTTGCTTGGTTATTTCCTAGTTTATTTACATAGCCTACAATTAATTTTCTTATTTATTTTCTAATTTATATTTTCTTATTTATGGTTTTCTGATATATTTTATTATTTATTTATTACTTACTTACATTGTGTCGTCTCCAAGCCATAAAAGAGATCCGGTCATATCCACCGTCTAAAAGTTCAGTTTTATAATAAATTTGTGTACGATAAAATTTCTGACTTCAGGTATCAATGCAAGCTTCAATTTCTTTTTTCATTTTTTATTATCGAATACGGGCCCTTATATCGATATGAGTATATTATTTCTGTTATACCTTTCACCTCCAATCATCCTCTTTCCCTTCCTCCTACCACCTCCTCCAACTACACCTCAATCCACCTCATACTCTTCTGTTACTACAGTGTTGTAGTGGTCAGACCACTCGCCGGTCGTATTCTAAAATAAGGTAAGTGGCACACGTTGCTATTGGAGGAGAATGAAGTGGAAAAAGAGTATGTGGTGGAGGAGGAGGTGGAGGAAGAAGAGGAGCTGGAGGAGAAGGTGGAGATGTGGACGGGTAGAAGTATGAGGAACAGAAGTGTTAAAGGAGGTGTTGGATGATGCGGTGAAGGATGACGATGTGGAGAATGGTTGGAGGAGTAGGATGTGGATATGGGGGTGAGGGTGAGGGTGGATATGGTAGTCGAGATGGACGAGAAAGGTATCAATTAGTACACAATTACAGATTATAGGATGATGTAAAAGTAGATAATGAAAGGGGAGGAGGTGGAGGTGGAGGAAGAAGATATGAATTAGTTCAATAGGCCTACTCCACATTATAGGAGGCAGTAGTAAAGATAAAAGATTTGAGTTACCATTCGATTCCAGATTATTAGAGAAGATGAAGGAGTAGAAAGCAAGAAAAAGGCTGACTAATAGATATATCATGCTTGTAATGCCATAGCACATGAGATTGAAATTCAGAATGTAAACGTAATACATTTCCTGAAACTTCGATTGATATTTGAAGGTAGAAACTGAAGTGGCAGAAAAATATAATAAAAATATAATTTCTTAGACTGAGGAGACGATTTAACCTTTCTTGTGGGTTGCAAAGGCACCGCTGAAAGAATAAATAACAAATTAATTAAGAAAGTCGTGAATCAAATAAACATTTAATTAGATAAATAGGAAAACTAAATAAACAAAACTAAACCTACAAGATATTAATAAAAATATAAGCAAACGAATGCTTGAGTAAATGGATAACAAAATAAAAAAGAAAATGTTCAGTAATTAAGAAAGTAAGTACGAAACTAAATTATAAATAAATAAGTACATAATCATCTACATAAATAAATAAGTTAATAAAACAAATAAAGAAAAGAATAATAAAAATAATAAAAAAGAGCATAAATATATACATAAATACGAAAGAAAATAATATAAAATAACTAAATAAACATTCCCCCAAGAACACGTGAACTGCCATCTACTGGGCTACCCATGCACTTCCGAGCACACCCGACCAATACCGAACATGGGTACCCGAGCACTGCCGAACGCACCCACATTGGACTTGGAAATCCTTCCAATCTTTCTGCCCCATTTTCTCGTGACTATACACTGAAGTAGGTCTACATATTTAAGTTTATTTTTGCCTTCAATGTTAAAACTATCTGGCGAAAACTAAAACATTGCGTTGTAAATTTTCTAGTCTGTTAAGAGTCGGCATTTGTGGTAATATCAAACAAGTATTATAATGATGGTGGCAGTGAAGACAATACACACACAGCAGTCGGGTACAGAAGAAAGAAGTGTTATAAATTTCTTTCAACCTATTTTACACATAATTATTTATTAAATTGTCTACGTGATGATGGAAATTCATTTGGCAGTCAAAAATTAGTCCATGGTATGGAATGATGTTAAGTCGTTTAAAGCCATTAGATTTTCTTGTAAACAAAATGTTTACAATTTTCTTAAAATTGTATAACATGTTTTTGTCTTAATACCAGTCATATTTGCCAGCTGGGTGCATGACATGTGGATCCATACAACCAGTTAGGCCTATATTTATTATGTTCCTATAAAACTCCCAGTCGTCCACATAGAACAGTGATTAAGAACTGCATGAAACAAGATTTATATTGTTAGTAAATGTAAGTTAAGAAAAAAAATTAACGACACGTTCTCCCGCTCTTGGACTCCTGATGAAACATAGAAAACATTTTAAAATCTTAAGTTGGTCCAGCACGGTCGCCAACTTTCATGTTTTTATATTATTGTCTAAAACCAGTCGGTTTAACTTCATATTGATTTGCCACTTCCTTTTCTCGGCTTTCATGTTTACTATAACCAATTTCAACATTTCAGAAAAACTAGAATAATGCTTGGTTTTTGTGCTTTTTGTATATCCTTTTTGGTTTTTAGTAATTTTGCTAGTTCTTCAGACAGCCAGAAATTTTATTAGGTATGCAAAAATTTAGTACTGATTTGACCTAATTTTATTTTGCCTGCATATCACGAATTTTTATCGACGTTATTGAACTTCTAAATGTCTCTATGTATTTTATTTTGAAACCCATGTATGTCATTGTTATAGGAAATATTAAGAGTTCTCAATTACAATGAAAACCAATGTCAAAGGTCATTTTTACGAATAAAAAATTAATTTTCTGGTGGAATACATACATTAACCTTAGTTGTGATTCGTAAGCCACTACACAATTTCCTGCTCTTCCAATCCACCTTACCTTATCCAGCTGTATCAGACCACGTCACTATCTCTGTTCCTGTCATTTCTGCTAAACGTCTCCTGCTCTATCATTCATTTTACTCCTTTCACACAACCTTGCTTGTCAAATTAATTATTTTGTAAGAATTTCCTACTACCTCCAGGAACATAGCCATTGGTGTCCATGGGGTTCCAGGTCCCCCTAGCCTTACGGGAACTGCGTAAATAGCACTATTTTGTACTTCAAAATACAAATTTTTCCAACTCCATGCTTTGTTAGAGAGAACCGGTGTTATCGTATAATTTTCACAAATTCAGGATCCCCCCCCCCCAAACCCAGATCTTAGCTACTGTCCTGCTAACTGGTATACGTGAGAAGTTTGTAGTTTTCTTCTTGTCGCAAAACCGAATATTTTGCACCACAGAGTTCAATGTGTGTAAACAGGAAGTAGTTTTCCATTGCCTTTATGTCAAAACCACCTTGTTTGATCTGCTTCCACACCATTGACCAGATAAAGCAAAGAAAAATTATGCTTGATTTTGAAATCGACCAAGGAATATTTCCATCGGTTTTTGTAAACAGCCCTCTAAATCTCAGGAAGAAATATGATAAAGAAGCACAGATGGCTTAGTGTAGCACGGTGAGCAGAACTTCAGCTGATTAGGCTGGAGGCCAATCAAGGAATACTGGAATGCATGAAGCTCCGCTTTCGTAATAGCCTCTTCAAAGATAATCGGGTTGTCTGCGCTTATTTCATCCTCCATGAAGAATAATGTCTAAGTACAACACCTCGAAGAAAATCCACGTACGTTTCTGTTAGCCCCTTGACGACTCAGTGTACAATGATCACTGGTCTCTCGCAGTACTTTATCTTATCGCCTTAGGAGGTTTGCATATAGCTTAGTTCCACGATTTTGTTTGTAGATGTATATAAATTTCTTAGTTTCGAACATTTATCAAATATCTAAATTCTGGTCAACAATTGACACGACGGCTTCGTATGCGCTCTTCGCAGTTAATAGTAAATAGTAGGCTATTTGTATGTTCGAGATCAGTGGCCCTTTTTCGTGCTCAAATATTTTACTGCAAATTTTAAATTTTAACAGAAAATGTGAAAATATTAGAAGATTGTTACGGTTATATTTTAAATGTAAACAGAAAAAAAAGTGAAAACAGTTAGAATATATAACCAATAAAAATAATACATATTTTAGGAGGTCTTTACTAGAGACATGTAGTAAAAATCTAAAAATTGGTAACAAAGAATAATTTAGGTTTAAAAAACAATAACTTTTAAAACAATGAAAAACTACCATTAGTTCTACAAAGAGGGTGACACAGAGCTCTAAAAATGTTAATTTAACAAAAAATACTGAAAATGATCCCAAAAAAAAAACATTTTGAAAAACGAGCGACAGTTAAAGCAATCTTCAGACTGCATCCCGTTTTTAGTTTTTTTAAAATCTAATGAAATTATTTTCTTTAATTAATTACCTAATTAACTAATCATCGAGGACAAGACTTTATCGAGGAGGTTAAATACAAGCGATTTTTAATAATACTTGGGCAGAATTCAAATTTAAAAAATATATTTTTAAAAGGATGAGTAAAAAAACTCTAGAGACCAAAATTAAATGTGAAATTTGCGAAAGTTATTATAAATCTTCTCGCAAAGAATAATGTTTCAATGCTAAAAAACATAAAGATAATATAATGGTTAAATGTGAAAAATGCCATATTGAATATAAATAAAAAAAATTAAAAAGGCATGAAAAACTTAGAATACATAAAAGGGCTTCCTCCATAAACTAAAAATAATTCTAAAACTAAATAAAAAACTAAACATGAATGGGTTACTTTAAAATGTGAAATTTGTGGCAAAGGGTTATAATAAACCAAACAAAAAGTCATGTACGAACTAATAACAAACATATAAAACTGGCGAATAAATTAAAAAAATTGATCCAATAAATGATAATTTTGAAATATATGAAATAGAAACAGTAATTAATAATCTATTAAAGACATATTCTATTAAAAGTATAAACGATTATATAGATCCAGATGGGTATCTTGATGAAATATAACAAATTGTAACAAACAAAATAAAATAACGACTTCAGAAAAATAATTTAAAAGTAAATATAAAACTTTTCACTCAATATAAAATGCAGCCAAATAAGGATGAAGAATATGACGGCAACCCTTTTAAAACAGAAAATAAAATTATTTTTAAAGCAACTGATATACAAGATTATTATGAAGGATGTAATTCAAACATTTTAACTTAATTGGATGCATTTGAAAGGGAAGGATATCAATGGGCAATAAACAAAATAGGCAATCTATAGTTAAGAATAAATAAATACAATTCTATAAATGGAACTTCTTATGTCAATTTACCATGAAAAATAAAGATAAACAAGCAGTTATAAATTTTCAAATTAATGATCACAAATTTTTCTTATGATCTATTTTTCCCGCACTTCATCAGAGGCAAAATCATCCATAAAGAGTCAAACAGTAGGACAAATATGAACTCGAACTTAATTATGCCTTTGAAGGTTTAGAATTTCCAAAACAATTAGACAAAATATAATTATTAAGAAAAGAACAGGGATTCATATTAATGTATATTAATATGAAGAAAAGTAAAAAGAAAAGAGACATATATTAACCACTAAAAATAACAAAAAATAAAACTGATAAAACACATTAACCTTCTATGCATTAAAATGAAAATAATGACCAACATTGTTGGATAAAAGATCTTCCTCGACTTATTGGCTAGCAACTTTCAAAAAATCATCGTACTAATATATTTGTTATAGATGTTTACAATATTTTTAAAGTGAAGATAAATTAAATGAACATGAAGACTGCAAAAATAATGAATCTGTTCGTGTAGATCTTTAAGATAAAGAGTATAAAATATATTTAAATTTAAGAATTATAATTATTCATTGACGTGTGTAAATAATGTTTTATATTGTACAGTTTATTGGCGCTTTGTTTCTGCATTTCCTACCATCTCGAAATACGATAACATTTTAAGTACGCTTAAATGGCCTTCGGTACAGTTCCACGTAGCAACGAATGCTTCAAATTTATTGAGAAAATGTAATTGGCTAAGCATTACAATAACAATTCAGTTGTGATTTAATTTTGCACAAGGTTTCTGGTCGTGCACACTTTCTACTGTCATGTTATATGATCTGTGCTTATATTTTTTAATTGTGAAGTAACCCTTAAGTGTAAAACGTGCTGCGGCTTGGCGTTACTTTTACCTCTGGACTTAGCCTTTCTCTCAATCTGATGCCGTTACTCGCACCTATGCGGATACATGTAAAACCATGCAACGTTGTTCCGTTACCCGTCGATTTTCAGGTTAACTATTGTGTAGGCCTAGCGGAACAACTCTAGTCGAAAAAAAAAACAGCAAGAACTTAACCTCATTCAGTGACATGTGTATACAAAGATGTTAGAAGGGTCGTGTACATACTCTACCAAGTCAGTCGATAGAATTTCTGGGCCCCAAAAAAAGTAAATCAGGGCGCCGCACAATCTTAAATGCACCCCTTGCCCCTTTTAATTTACGTTTTAATTTTAATCGATTCAGCTTAACGTTGGCTTATAACAATTTTAATAGTAAGATATTTTTGCGTGTTTACATACAAATTTGTAACACAACGTTACCCTGCATGTAAAACCTCGTAACTCCAATTGTTTGCTGTTTTAACATTTTAATAGTTTTAAATCGTCAAAACAATAAATTTTCTAGAAATATGTTGTTATATATAATGAGTTATGTTATAATGATATTATGGGGAAAAAATGTATTTTTCACTGTGGAGGAAGTTAAATTGTTTTCCCTCTTTCTTTCCGAATTTATACTAAATAGATTTACGTAGTTTCACACTTAGGGAGACAACAAATAAATTTTATAAAATCCGACCGACGCCAGGCTCGTTATCCATTCGCCCCCTCTGGCCGCCATCCCGTATGTCGGCGGCCCTATGCACTACAAATTAACATTCATATGCACTTGCCGTATCTTAGTAATTCCATTATTGTGTAAATTTTTGTACATAGACGTGAGCTTAATGTAACTGAATATAATACATGTTCACATCGGCACGTTTTCAGAAACGTTTCCTGCCAATGTGACATTACACCCAGGCAATCTATTCTCCATTCTCCCTAAACGTTGAGAAGTTGACGCGCAAGATGGACAGGAAGTTTGATAATTAATACATTATAAGTAATAATAAACACAAATAATTGTGCAACCGAATTTCGTGTGTGCGCATCATGCGCATTCTGTGCGTAGCGGATTTCAGCCTCACTGAAGACGACAGTTTTCACTTTATAAATAGTCAATATAAGAGGCCGAATTTAAACATTGACACAACGTGCACTACTGGAACTTAAATAATTATCGTTTGAACGTAATAAAGAGTAAGCCAAATACGTGTTACGTCACTAATAGTATATTATTGGGTATGTACAGCGAAAAATTACCCCTAAATTAAAACTTAAACTCCCAGAAATGTCTGGACTTCAGGAAACTGATTTACACTGTATCCGAATAATCAGTACGTACTTAAGTACTTACGTATGCTTACAAGCGCATGGTATGTTCTAGTTGAGAATATTTTGACAGGACCAACACCTTTTCATACTAGAAGCTGGGGGCGATATTAATAGCTAACTGAAAGTAAAGAAATTGCAAACGGAACAGTGAGCAGGTTAATAGATTAAAAACTTTTTACTGGATTGTATCTAAAATTAAAAAAAAAAAAAATATTTACTTATAAATAAATGTCAGTGCTGAACTGGTAAAATTAAAAAAAATAATGTAATCAACTTAAAATAGTTTTCAAAAATAAATTAATTACATAACTATATTTCCGGAAAATATTTATTGGGTACAAGGATACATTTATGACGTACGTTTATTTACATAGACTAAATCTGACATACATTTTGATATTACTTACTTATTTTTAACCTGGAATACTATATAATCTTCACTAAACATCAAAATCATCTCAAATAAATTTAGCGGCTGAAGCTAGTATGCTGAAACGTCCACCAAGTCAGCAACTTGTTGCACTGTTCAAGTGTAGAGCCTCTGTGTTTTATACTGAGAAATCGGTAAATGCTAGTATATACTTGGTGACCTAGCTAATGGTGCCAAGTACGGATATGCATGTATACATACCTATATTCGAAGAGAATTCGGATACAGCCATAAGTCGCCTGAACTTTTCAATTAAATAGAACATCTCATGTCTGAGATATTCAATCTTTCAAAATTAGCGCTGTTATTTGACGACATTTAGGCTGGCGTTCATAACCAGTTCGCATGGAGAAAGCGTGTCGCATTCAGCACGCGTATTTTCTGGGATGAAAATAGGATTCTTGAACACAAATAACGAGTCGTTTGCGTCTTGATCACAGTTTAGTGCACTCACAAAGTTACGATAGATATGGACACTTATCCTATCCTCTTCGCAAATGTTAACTATTCTCAACATGTTCATTACTTGGCAATATAAAACATAATGTATTTGATCACTTCAACGATATCAATGATAGTGCACGAGCGGCGTTTCGAGGCGGGATTGATGTAATCGGCACAACGGTTTAATCAACGAGCATAGTTCTTCAATGGCGCAAATTAGAAAAATTGTTTAATAAAAGATTGTTTAGAAGAAAAATGGCGATGTGTTATTAAAGACTTGAGTATGTAATTCTGTTCCTCGGAGGCATAAGACACTAGGCCTATGTCACAAAAATAATATTTTTCAGAAGAGTGCACTTTGAAGATTGTGATTCACTAGTGAATTCTGCTATTTACTGCCTAAAAATATGGGTTTTTGACACAACACAGCAAGTACTTAAAACTGTGGTAATGTTTATGGTAAAAAGTACATTTTGAGAAAATTGGACATAGTGTCTTATGTCTCCGAGGCCCAGAATTGTTTTTCGTCAAACCGAAGCATAATCTGTTATTCTAAACAAAAAATTGATTTTACTGGGCTGCAAAGGAGTATTGTTTATAGTGATACATTACTTTTAAAATTAAATTGTAGATGTTTTAAGCAGTACACTTTTAATTTTTCAGCTGCCACACAAATGTTTTACCATACATTATCCCTACAAAGCCATAAATCAAAAAGACATATTATTAACATCGTAACTGTTAGTTACATTTACAGGACATTGGCAGATACATACGGTGCATGACACATATGATTACATATTAGAAACACTTACTTCCATTTTTTTTTTGCTCTGGTAACTGACAAGCTCTCTCAGCCTAGCCTTCGTTCAAGAATATGCAAAAGTATTTGAATTTCCGTTGGGGACTGTGCATTTCTTAAGCACCACTTATAGGTGCGGAGTTTGTGGGTTCGTTTACGAGCAGCAAACAAAAGAGTTTTAAGAATACCACCCTTTAGACTTCACTGCCGTGTAATACATACCAGAGGACAACCTGTGTTACCCTCGGTAACGAACCTAGGGCCCAATTTTTGAAACTGCCAGAATTATTTCGCTAGATGAATGTTCAACTCGATAGCGAGTGTAGGAATGTTGAAAAAACTTTTTTTTAAACGACCACAGTTACCATCAAGTGAAGGGAATTCGATTTCGATAGTAATATGTGGCATTATTCGATTTTGTGTGTCGTCAATATTGAGCATCCAATCAGTGGGTAGTGTGATTAAATAAGAAATATAAAGGTTGGGACAAATATGGTGGCGTGTTATTTGAATATTAAATATTTTATTTCGATTAGAGCCATAAAAAAAGTATAGAATGCGTATCTGAAATTTAAAAACCGAAGCGAGATTCATAAGTAAAATAACATTATTTGTTTAGTTTGCAAAAATTAAATCTCAATACTTTATACAAACTAATTAATTCGTAGATTTTATAGTTAGATAACTTTAACTTTTAATTTGTCACAAGAGTACAATTCTAGCTCGTATTTTTTATTTTCGTAACACATGATTTCAAAGAACGACATTTTCTTAAATTCTATATTTTCGGTTTATTGTATTTATAGAAAAATGCTAGAATACATTCTTAACATTTTTACGTCCTTTGGCATCTTCCACCTGTAGATTTTTTATGCGAAACCATTCGTAAATTATTTTAAATATAGAATTAGTTTCTCTATCCTTTTGCGCATTTTCCGATTTTGCATAATGTTTTCGACGCAACAAGTTACTGTAGACTAGCCCTTGAATAGAGAATTTAATATGAAACCACAACGAAGCATCCTTATTTTTGTTTCAACAACCGCAGCATTACTAAACAAGACCAATATCTCTATCGGAATTGACATTCCGCCATCTACTAGGCAGGCGGATTTATTTCAATACTTCGGGTGCAGATTACGGTAGTAATATCGAGAGTTCAAAAATAGCTTTTCTTGATTCCGGCACAGGAATGACATCATTCTTCTAGCGAAATCTTTCCGACAGTTTAAAAAATTGGGCTCTTGTATGTGATGTAACTTATATGTGTGACAGTTTTACAGGAAATTTGCTACTATACCATGAGTATAGATGATGGTTTATCGCGGGAAAATTTGACTTCTTGCTGGGTTTCAACGCATGTTCAGCTTATGAAAAGATTGTTGGCTTTCGCTTGTACGTAGAGCTGTTGCCCTATTTGACTGAGTCAATAATAATCCCGCTATTGTAGTACTTGATGCCTATTATTGGTCTGCAGACAGCCATGTTGCGTCAGACGTATATCACCCAGTCATACATATCACAAGAAACTTCAGTGTTTTCAAGGGTATGTTGGCACAAACAATTTTCGCGATATACCATCATCTCTAACCATGCGTTATCCGCAGTGGGCCTCGCCATTGTCGGTCAATGGAAGGCGTTAAACGAGTCTACAGCCTTTTAGAATCTAGTCTGCAGTGGCATAACAATCGGAGGAGGAGGAGGGGGGGAGTTTGGTGGTTGAACTCCCACCCTCCCGATTATGTGAGAACAAGTTTTCAGTCATGGTTTTTTTCCTATAAGGTTTACTTCCATTAGTTGCGTAAATTTAACTGTTAGTATTTAAAACTATAATGCTGTAATTGCCAAGTCATCCAAAAAACTATGGCACAGATGGTCCATGGCATCCAGACACCTCCCACTCACCCTTTTACCTAACAGAAACTACTTAAATAGCAGCATTTTGCACCTCAAAATCCAAATTCTCCTGCGAGAGGACCCCTGGACATTCCCATTTTCGGGACACCCCCCCCCCAAATAATACCACCACTAAGAAAAATCCTAGTCATCTCTAGCACCTCCCGAACCGTAATACTGGGTGCGCTACTGAGTCTCCTGTCAGAAAATATTGCGAATTTTGCATGTCCCAACTATAAATAAAACAGAAAAATATCGTATGAGGAAGATACCCTGGGGCCAGGGTACTGCATCACTAATGCAGATTTATTACTGGGTGCCCGTAGACATCTGCGTACCCCGGAGGATGACATGGAGAAGCGACGGAATGAGAAGGGCGGGTTAAACAGGAGCTTCCCGAGAAAACCCGCCGGCCAGCGACATCGTCCGGTGTGATTCGCACGTGCGTAAGTCCGAAGGACGACTCCGCCGGATATCGAGCCCGGATCGCCATGGTGGGAGGCGAGTGGTCTAACCACTCGGCTGCCACGGCCTCTGACCCAACTGATAAAACTAAGAGATATTTGGTTAGCGCTTATCATCGGACTTATTCATAGTCGTTTTTGACCCGGACTAGTGCGGGATTACCGTCAGACTATTTTTTGTCTTATTCATAGACGCGGGCTAACGCTAGTCCGATGATCATCGTGCTGTTATGATTACCAAGAACCTCGTCTGGAGGACGGGCTAGCGACGACGGGAGAGCAATTAGGTCAGTAGTTGCACAAGACAAGGGCCTCAGCGATTCTCCGCACCTGCACTGAAGTGTGACAATATAATGCAATGTATGGGGGGGAGTCGGGGTGTCTCCTTCAATCCTTCCAGCCGTACCACCTCGCCAGGATGGACCTGGGTCGAGACCCACGACGTGCCGTTGTCCGTCGATAGCCGAAACAATCATCATCAGCCTCCGGCATCATGCTAACGGTGAGGTCTATGGTGTCCAAAGGGTCACCCATCATAGAGTAGAACAACGTAAATATTTAAACACCGCTCCTCTCCCATCTGAAGTATGTAGTACAACCTTGTAATTTCTGTAATCTAAACATGTAAAGTAAAGTCACCGTAGTTAGATTAACTTATTTAATTTAACCGTAACCCTCGCCCTTACTTAACCACATTACTAGTTTCAGTATAAAGTGCCCACCTCTGACTACAGCCACCCATAACACATTATGTAAAACCTAGAAAAATATAAAAGTTCACAACAGTGCGTTAGTCCGGTCTAACTTTTAGTCCGGACCAAGGGTAGGTTTAACGATGGGCTAAGTCTAAAATAAACATGGCGGACCATTAAAATATAAGACGACGTCTGAGTTATGTATGCTGCTTATGGAACATAATGAATATTTTACACTAAATAACTTATTATAAGTCTACATTAATAATTTATTTAGTCATAAGCACTAGTTACTTGATTTAAAACGGTTAAATTCAAACTTTGTGAGCAAAAAAATCGTATTGCGTATTTATTGTACCATGTAAGACATTTAAATACAGCAATAATATTTTATCAGGCCTAAGAATATGGGAGTTATTGCTATAAGCAACATTAAACTATACATTTTCGATTTGCGTAAAAGACGTTACAATGTAGTGTAAATATTTATTTATCCACTTGTACACGTAAATGTCTTGGTAGCTCAGGGGTAGAGTACTGGCACAGTAATTCGTAAGTGGTGGGTTCATATTTCGTTTGGTGTAAAAGTTTTTTATTCTTTGAATTTGTTAGTTTTTAATTGCACATATCGAAAATAATGCAGTTTTCTTAATTTATAAGTGAATTTTGTCTGTACATTCTGTAACTAAACGTTAAATTCGTTCGTGTCACGACAGTAAAGCCTGTAATATTTTGGTATGGAAACCTCTATTTGCACAAAATATTCTTATACATATTTCGTACGTTTTTATGCGGAATTTTGCTGTTAAATTTTCTTGTTAGTTCTTTACATAATGCCACAGCACATATCGTTCTTAATAAAATTTCGACTAGTGAAATATACATGTTTATGTATTGGTAGTGTAGATTAATCAGATATATTAGTTTTGAATTCTGCTATGCTTTTACAATATGTGTCACGGATTTTTTCCCCCCATTATTTCTCATGTTTCATCAACAGTAGTTTAAATTATTGTTCTAAAATGTGATTTTTTACCACGTATAAACTTATATTTGTTATATGAGTTTACTCTGTTTGGACGTAATATCGATTAAATAAATTTTACTTCGGTATCCTGTGACTATTAATTTAGTAGTTTAAGAAATTTAAAAATAAAGTGTTTCACGAAGACTCGATCTCACGACTCCAAGTTAGAAAATAAAAGCGTTGACACTGCTCTACAGCAGCCACAATAATAATGCTATTTGTGAAGAAAAAATTACTTAATTTTTTATTTATAGGATGTCTTAACAAAGTGGCTTATTGATACAAAATGTACTAACATCGTCACAATATATTCGCTATATGACATAACTGAAACAATATTTCGGGGTAAACGTAATCGTAATTCAAATTATTTTCACTAGCAAATGCTTGCCTGTGTGTTAACATGTGAAGTGCGCATGCGCGAAACATTTGGCAACAGTATACAAGGCTGATCACGCTACTATTTCTAGTCCGGCGTTAATAGGCGTTTGTGAATAAGGTAACACTTGGTCCGGACTAAGTCAGGACCAACCCTGAACTAACTGGCACAAGATGGTCTCAGGATCATCTCGGAACTATCTCACGACTATGAATAAGGCCCGAGGTCTTTGGCGCTGATAAAACTTAAGTTCTGTTCAAAGAACAGAATAATTTTGTTTGTATGCGAACTGAGCAGTTGGACTCATAAAATATATTTATAATATCATCAAGCATTTTTTAACTAAAGAAAGTTTTCAGCCAAGTTTCATATATTATCTTCTCCTCTTGTGACATGCTAAAAAAGAGAGACAACTATAACAGGTCCCACCGGGATTTGAACTCGGATCGCTGGATTCAGAGTCCAGAGTGCTAACCATTACACCATGGGACCACATGATAGCTCTAGCGGAAGCAAAATTATTCCTTTGACTATTATTTCATAATACATTTAACACTACTGTTTACTGTTGTCAGTCTCGGTTTACATACACTACTGTTAAGACTTTCTCTTGAGTACTGAAGAAATATTCATTCGTCTCTTCGTTGCACGCCAACTTCCCTTCCACCCCAGTCGCGCAGAAACACATTCCAAAGTTACGAAGCAACGCACACGCTAGCTCCACAGCCAAAAGTCGAATGGACATAACGCCTAAATACTCTTTCGAAAAAAAAAAAAACGTTCATTTATGGAGAAAACGAACTAAAGCCAAGACGTTGAGGATATTTTCACCTTAAGCCTTGCCAATGGACCGAGCATTTCAAAGTAAATATAAAATAAAAAAATATGTATTATGGGCCTAAGTCACCCTGGTTGACTGTAGTGACACACAAGGGGCCAAGTAAGAAAGATATAGGGCCATGAACATCTCGTGAAAATAATTTCGCCCCAATTTGTTTCAGTGCCTTACTTACACATCTGCATCTCTGCTCCATGGTTTTTGACAGCGTGTATTATTATTATTATAGTAATTATTTTTTTTGCCATTGGACAAGTACATGTAATAGGCAAAGTCACAATCCTAAATTTTTTAACAAGTTACAACTCTACATTTGACAAAATCACAATACTACATTTTAATAATGTCACAATACATTTTGTAAATATCACAATACAACATTTGTGTCATAAATTTAATGTATGAAAAATTCCTCTATAGAGTAAAGAGGACTACATAAAAGCCAGTTGTGTAGCTTTTTTTTTTAACTTTTTGTAAGGCAAACTAATTAAATTCGGTGGTAATTTGCTATACATCTTTATATCTAGTACATCAAAACATTGTATGGATTTATTTAGCCTACAACTTGGCACGTCGATAAGTCTATGACTCTTAGTATAATAGCTATATATTTTGCTCCTAGTTTGAATCAGATTATTTTGAAATTTTTTTCTCGTGTACAATATTACAGTTCTGATATACATATTTATAATTGTTAAAATCTGTTGCTTAATATAGAGAGCTCTACAACGAGCTCTGTAATTACTTCCTGCAATAATTCTAAAGGTTTTTTTTTTTTTGTAAAAACAAGTACCGATACTGAAGTAACACGTGTACAGTATCCCCATATAAGTAAACCATATGATATAACACTACGAAAATATACAAAATAAGCAGATCTTACATAGTTATTAGGTACATACTGTTTTAAATTTATAATAAATAAAGTATTTTCATTTACCACATAGAAAATTTATATGTTGCCCCCAAGACAGCTGGCTATTAATAAAAACTCCCAAAAATTTCACTTCAGTGGAATAGTTACCTTTAATTGAATATTCGTTTAAAGAAAATAAATCATGTTTAGTTTAATCATTATTTAACTTAAAACTATTAGCTTTAAACCATTTAAAGAGGCATGCAGTAGGGTATCTTTGGCATTTACTATTAATTCCTTAAAATCATAATTAATATTAATACATGTAGTGTCATCAGAATAAGGTTACAGCAACACCACACGTATGTAATTTGCGGGTAAAAGCCCAAGACACGTGAGAGTTAAAACATCCAATCACTAGAGACATGCAAAATTCGCGTTATTTTCTGACAGCTGACTAGACTCCAAGTGACTACAGGCGCGTTCGACGTCTCCCGCTGGCCGATATTGTCGTGACTTGCCGCGGAGAATGCTTACACGGTAGAGAGGCCAATCTCTGTAAAAACGTAACACACGTCAATAACAACACATAAAAGTTCGTGGCCAATTGAATCGCAGATTAGGATCTGTTTTGTATAGGAAATTGAAGTTTAGTCTGCTACCAAATGATAACGC